>CAUJRU010002972.1:0-60428 GCA_963277665.1 Viscum album
AGGGATGTCAGAACAGCGTCCCAAGGAATAAACCACCTTTGATACCACTTTTTCACGACCTGACCCTACCCGGCCTCAAGCCACAACTACCCCAAGCCTACCTCCATAGGCCAGGGGCTGGCGACCAGCGCCGAAGGCACAATAACTTGGGGAGGCCTTTGCCTAAGAACCTGTACACACACACGCAGCGCACCCAATGCAATAGTGCAGAGTAAAAAATAAAATCCAATTAAAGTAAAGGGAAACTGCTATAAATAAACCACAGATGTGCATCCACCTATAAATAGTACAAAGTAAACTGAAGGTAAACAGAAAAGGAAAAAGGGGTAAAACACGCGCCCAACCAAAAAGTTCCAAAACTCAGCATCAGGTAAACAAAAGAAAACAGCTGGAAGGATCCCCAACCTGGAACCTGACTCTGACCACCGCACGTGGTCCAAGCTCCCAAGATTCTAAGCTCCTCTAACGTCACGACCAACCTGTACGTCGTCTGCAAGGGCACACTAAGTTCGGGCAAAGCCCAAGAAGGGGTGAGTATAAAAATACCCAGTAGGATACCCCGAAGGTTCGAGGGAGAAACAAAGGAGGTACCAAAGGGTGAGCAGTAGAGCGAACATGGAAAAGTAAAGGAGTACAACCGAGAGTGTAGTAAGGAGTATAGTAAAGAGTCCAGCTCAACCCAACAATAGGTAAGGAGGTAGACTCGTCCAGACATAAGGAGATGGAAATGGTGAGAAGATGAACTTCTCGTAAAGTGTTGGTCACACCGAATTCATAGGAACTCTACCAGGGAACACAAAGCAACGGGAGAAACTCCCGAGGCCTCTTAAGGCGATCACGCTCCAATCCACTGAGTCACTGTCGAAGCAGACTGAGAAAACTCATCCCAGAAAGTGGGGAAAACACCCACATTGTATGAACACCCATAGTCACAAACGGTGTCGCAGTCTGGTGAAAGGGGCATGGTACTGAAACCCCTCACAGCTGAAGAAACAGAGGAACCAAACCATCTTTGTCGGCCAAACCATCGAGGACAAGACCAGGGGGAGACCACTCAACCCTGCTGGCCAGACAAAAGCACCATGCCAGGGGAAACTCCACCCTGCTGGTGAAACAAACAAACACAGAGGGACCCTCTACGTCGCGAGAGGTCAAAGTATGTAAAGCAGAACACGGCACCCAAATGGGGCCCACACGACGTGTGGCCCCAAATCAACCCCAACTGAGAACACAAACGTTCTCAAGTACAAACCACACGTACCTCCAAGTGCTCCCGTATACTCCCAGAGTATACCTCGTTGTAGCCCAAAGGCTATCGTGCACACGGCACCCAGCGTCAACGCGAAGGCGTGATGTAACCACTCCACCTCAAGGGCCCAAGAACAACCATCCACATCTTGTGAATCATTTATATCACTCTCCCAAGAGTGCGCGATCACACGCCAAGGGTCCGCTATAAACATGGTAGGACGAACTTCCACCGGGGCACCTTTCATATTTCCACAATTAATAAGGTCGCGCAAGAGGCTCCACACAACCAAGAAAATCGTACAGTTGTAATCCTCGCAGAAAAACACGCGAGTTAGACTACTTATTCACCTCAAACGGATATCCAGCGGAAAATTCACCAACACTACCTCACGCCCCAACGGGGTCCCGTGATCCCGAGCCTCAGCCCCGAAAACAGTCAGGCACATCGCACCAATGTGATCCCCTCGGGAAAACACGTAAAAAGCACTACTCACATGAGTGCAATGGATACTCGGAGAAAAAGTGCATTCCGGCGCACCGCATACGGGCGGTGCTTCGTGGGACCCACAACCTGGTCCCAAAACACAATGAACGGATTGCACCGTTGTGATCCTCTCGAAAAAGTACACAAGATGGACTATATACTTGTCCAAAACGGTCGCCCGGTGATGGAGATGGAAAATCACCGTCAATGCCCAAACGACCCTCATGGTTCCCGCACCATCGTGCCGAATTAGACCGGGCGGATTGCACCATTGCAATCCCCTTGGAGAAACTTCCAGAAACAACTACTCGCACGCCCCGAACGGTCTTCCAATGAAAAGGTCATGAAACACTGCACGCAGCTCAAAATTCGGGTTATGGGCCCACACCTCAACTTCGGCCTCAATGCCTGAAACAACCCTGGAAAGCTCCTCCTTGGTGCCAGGGTCCCAACGCCACTGACGGCACTTAAATCGAACGTCGGACGCGTCCGCGCCGTCCAAAACAATTTCCCCCGAAAAAACGACAATCCCCTCGACGTACGTGTTGCGCCACCGAGGCCCCTCGTTTCAGGAATTAAAAATTCCCAAAACCAACTCAAAAAGTTATCCTCGTCGATACGGTTCTACCGCCACAGATGGTACTCAAAACGGACACCAGTATCAGAAAATATGGGTGTCCGAAAACCGAGGGGGCAAGGCCCCTGGGGCTGGACCGGCCTGGACCAGCCGGTGCACCCGGCCAGGACCAGCCCGCGGCTTAGCCGTGCGGGCCGGCCGTGGACTCACGGTCCGCGCGCAGACCGCCCACGAGAGCCGGTCGCGGCGGCCGTGTGAAGAACCATGTGGCGCGGGTCTTTGTCGCCGCATGGGGGTCGTGCACCGCGACCCCGCGGTCGCCGCTCCCTGGCGACCCTTCGGGCGCAACAGCGTCCCGCCTGGCGCTGGCCTCCTCCTGACGCCGCCCCCTCACCCTTGCCAGCCGCCGCCTCACACCGCGTCTCCCACGGAAGCCCACAAACACCCCCCTGATACCGCTGTGAGCCCCCGGCCGCCTGAAGCCCGGCCGAACCACCACGTCGCCCTGCCGATCCCCCCATTTCTGGAAAACTTCGGCAAACATCCGTGAGCAGCTCGGGACTCGGAATTTAAATCCAAAACATGCGTCGGAAAGAGTATAAAAATAAACAACAAGATTATGGGATTTTTTCAAGGATAAAACAACAAATTGAAGCATAAAATCGGACTCAAATGGAGGTCCAGAAATAAAAACGCAACAAAAATATCCGACCTCGTAGGGCTTCGCCCGGAGCTTCACGGAGGATCCACCGTCGTGCCATCACCTTGCCGGAGCTTCCTCTCCGGAGTGGAGGAGGAGAGGGAAGAGGTTTCGAGGGCTTCGCCAGGGGGTGAACAAGGGAGGGGGAAGGGGATGAGCGTTTAAATAAGATTAAAAATTTTAAGTAATTTAAACCCGTAATTTAACCCGCATCTGAAACCTTCAACATAGTCGAGGTTAAGCCTCCCCTGGGACAAACAACACCTCCCGAGAACAATGGAGGTCTCATAATTTTAATCCGAGACCCCGTTCAAAAGTTATTAAACTGAACGCCCAAAGCCGCCAAATTACAAAAACGCCCATGGGGCCATTTTTCACAAATGGCCCGCGCCCGCGAAACTTACACCCCTCCTTGGGTAAACAGCATGCTCCAAACTCAACGATGCCCTCAGTTTTCCAATCCAAGACACCGTTTAAGAGTTACTTGAGTTTCACCATTAAACGAATAAATTAATTAATTAATTTATCCATTTAACGTTCCGAAAGCGAGCGAGGGGTCTAAACGTCCCGCGCCGAAAATTTTTATGACGTTCCTACGGTAAACACCCCATTCCGGACCCATCCATACACTCGGATATCTGATCTGGATCACCGTTTAGGAGTTATCCCATTTATTTGGCGTTTCTAGTGTGAACTCACTGAAAATTTCATTCCGGCCACTCCGCGGCTCGGAATCGCACGCCGTTTGAAGGCGCTGTTCTGGAATAACATCAAGAATATTCCAAAGTCTTTTGCAGTAAAAACTGGGTTCTTACATCATCGATAAAATCTACATCATCATATACACATTTACCAATATATTATGATTTATAAAATTTATTATCACTCAACAAAAAAGATACATTTATTTCTTCTATATGTTTAGTTAAACATTTCTAACTTCAATCAATTCCATAATAGATAAAATGTTCTTCCAATTCCACTGGTCCATTTTTTAATAACAATAAAACAAATATGGACACATGATTCAAGAATGGCCATTTGTATTTTTTGTTGCAAATTTGATGAACTCTTCCCCACCTTCCTTGTACTCTCAAATAATATAATTAATATTCATCCATTTTTTACTCAATTCATCCTATTTGAGTAAAATAAACATAAAAATATTTGATATAACTCAAATAAATTTCTATATATAAATACATATAATCATATGTATATATATAATCACACAGAGACATGCAGAATAAAACATGTAAAAGTTAATATATATATATATATATTATATATATAAAAACACTCTAAATACACACGCATACACACACACACACATGCACACACACACACAGATATATATATAATTTAAATAAATTTATATATAAAAACCCACATATATATAAACAAAAATATATAATGCACATATTTATATTAGAAACACACTATTGAATTATATATGAATATAAATAACATATAAAATCCACATTAACTAATTCATATATTTATATTAACTCTATGAACACACACACAAAACACCATTTTCTATTGGTTATCATTTAATCATTTCAAGGAAGTAAAACTTTAATGTGGTGTCAAATGTGGCCACATATAAATTCAAAATTAAATGTTTGTGAAATTTTAGAAATATTTTAAATATTCATGGTAATATGTTCATTTAACCATGGAGGTGATGTCATGATAAAAAAATTAGTATGTCATTGAATATTGAATGCATTTTTTTAGTGGGTGTATTTAATTAAATTTGATGTTGGTTATAATTTTACTTATTATTATCTTGATATTTTACTTAATTATATTTTTTAGATATCACTAAATGGTCAATAGTATAATTTTCTTCAAAAATATTGTTGTAATTTTCATTTACTTATATAATGATAGGTCTTTATAATTTACTTAAGACAATATAAATTTATTTATTTATTAACATGTATATATGGATTTTGGATATTTTACCAAAGTAATTGAATCTTTATGTTTGAAGGAGGATTTATTTTTAGTCACATAGATAATTTATTCTTCGGGTAATGGTGTGGAATAATTTAGTTAAATGATAAATTGAATTTATGAGAAATTGAATCATTTAAATATTTTTTAATCATTGAATATCTATAATTATTTAAACAAAATATTTAGTAAAATATATATGACTTTAAGATTTAGTTAATTGATATATGTAGGTGTGGATGTGAATAAAAATATATTTTTTTTTAATAAAAGATATTAAATTTACATTTATTAATATATTATTAAATAAAAAACGTTGATATTTGATAAATATATGTATAGAATTTTACTTAACTATATATTTAAAATTATTTGTAAATTTTTAATACTAGATTTAATTTATGTAAATTTTTATTATTTAGGAATTGATTTACAATATAATAAGGTATTTATTTTGATTTTATTGATAATCGTTAATTGATTATATTAAATTTATATTATGATAATGTTAAATAAACTATTTTTTGAATGTTTTTATATTTTTAATTAGAATTTAATAATAATATTTTTATAATGTTGATGTAGGTTAATCATTTATATGATTGAATAAATAATTATTTGATCTTTAATTGGAGAAAAATATTAAAAAGAATCATAATTTAAGTTTTTTATCTTTAAAAGTATATTTGTGTGACTAAATTTAATTGTATTTATTTTGAAAAGATAAGTGGATATTAATTTATATCATATATTCATAATATAATTTAATTTTCAATAAATATTTCATAATAAGTAAATATAATATATATATATATATACTCACATATGTAAAATTTTGAATTCATGCACGCATGAATATATATATATATATATACATATACATATATATACTTGTGTGTGTGAGCATTTGTTTGTGTATGTGTAAAAACTATATGTGTGATTATATGGATCAAGAAAGAAAAAAATTGGTGATAAAAAATAAAATATAAAAAAATTGGTACAAATATATTATAAAAATAAATGAGATAAAAATACCAAGTATTTTAGAATTTTTAAATGAAGAAGATGAGGTGACAAGTAGTGAATTAGAATTGGTAATAAGAAATTTGGAACTGGTGATAATTCAGAAGTGTACTGAGAACAGGGAAAAGGAGGAACTTTTAGACAACACTAATAAAAGGTGTGATTTTAAATTGAAAACCTACTATAGTGATATGAGAATATATTTGAATAGGATATTATAGTCTTTTATCAATTAGTTTCATAGATATTATTTTCTTCTTTCCACCAAAAAGAGCATAAATCACTACTACAGAATCATTCATATTCAACACTACCCTTTATCTATGCTAAAAATGCAAAAAAGTAGTGTTTTTTATCAGCACTAGAAAAATTTGTTGATTGAGAGTACTTTTATCAGTGCTAAAAAATTATGTGGTGGCTTTGTCAAGCAATTTTTTTTTAATGATCCCAAATCATTTTTATTATTATTTTAAGAAATTTAATGTTTTATGATATAAAATTATTTTTTTGTGAAATTATGTTAAGTGTTGGATCAGTCATGAGTTATATTGGATTGATCACATGATCATAATATCAAACACATGAGAAAAAAAGATCAACTATAGACAAAAATTTTAAAGTCCTCAATCGACCATGAGTTATACTAAATCAAATGCATGTACTCTTGATTGATTGGATGAACAATGGATCAGCCACATTTTGATCAGAATGATAGCATGTTACTAATGATTGATTGTGCGAAAGAAAATATACCGCATAAAGATATTCAAAAAATTTAAAATTCCTCAATCAACCAAATGAATAATTTTTAATCAATTATAGATATTAATTGAGAAAGAGTAAAATTCAAAAGAGTCATCGATCGACCACATGTTTAATCAATCAACCGCATGTGGATCGACCACATGCTAAAGTTTTCACATGAATAAGTACAAGATAACTAAAAGTGTTGATATAATATATAAATAAAGGACCGACCATAATTATGACTAACTGTAAGACCAAAACAACCTATTGAAGTGTGATTAACCTATCGATCAACAATGAGTGTTGACCTATCATTCTTAAGTTTCCAGCAACAATATTTAAGATAATTTAATGAAGATGTAAAATCAGTTGATGATTTTTACTATGAGGAGATGTTTTAGGATCATTTACTGATGGATACTTGGAGAATAATCTTATACAAATAAGGGAAAGTCTATAATGTGTAAAGAAAAATAGATGATCGATCTCATTCTTACATTTCTCAAATCTACATCACTTTATTTTTCTGCATGACAATTCAAGAATTGATGGAAAGTTGGAGTAACTCCTCCATATTGTCTTGATACTTTTAGATAGCTATAAAAGGTAAAGGTAACCTTACAGATAAATTCATTGTGATATGAGAATATTTTCATCAAGCTTCTCATTACACCTTTCTCTCTATCTATTTCCCTTTTACATTTGAGTAGTGCTTTCTTTGTCTATATATTTATATATCACATACTCTTGAACTATAAACAAGATTATCATGACAATATTACCTTTATATTCTTAACATTTTCCTCCCTTGAATAATTGTGAAAGTTGATTGGTTATAAGCCTAGAATTTTTGTGTGAAACTCTATGTGTGTGTAATTAATCCATTTTGGGGATCATTTCACCCAATATAGGTAGTGGACTAGTTTATTTCTAATAAAATTTCTTAAAATTGTTTTAATGTCAAGTGTATAGCGCTAGGTTCCATCTTGGAACTAAAGATTTTATTTTTAAATTCCACAATGACATATTATTCCCTAATTTCACTACTCTATTTTTTCATTGAGTGTTTTAAAAATTTTGTTTGAAAAATAAAACTCTAATAGTTATCATTTATTTGCGATATATATATCTTATAGAGTTTAGAATAATTTTAAAGGTTAAAGTAATTTCATTTTTTTAATAATGTATTAATCATTTCCTTTGAGAAATTATTCAATAGAATCAAACTATATATACCTACTATATTTATTCACTAAATTATTTTTAAATTTATGGGCTTTTAAAATATTATTAAAACAAAATTATTTTCATTGGAAACCCAATTCAACCCCTGCTAAGTCATTCCAGTGGGTCCATTATTTATAATCATATCTTGTTCTTTCCAGATTCCTCTATGTTTACCTATTTATATTATTTGTTTCTTTTTAACCTGGTCAAATGCAAAGGGAAAGCTCTCAATTTTTTAGTTTAATATTTTTTTATGGATTCTCTAGAAAAGATGGATATTACACTAATCGATATATTTATTTTAATGGAAAAAATTAGGCTCAATGGAATATTAAAATAAAAGTTTTTTTAGTAGCATGGGGTTTGAAATTTTGAAAATAATTGAATATAAATATGAAAAACCCAAAATACCTAGGAAATACTAGAGTGATGATACTAAGTAAATGTATTATTGTAACTATAATGATATTAAAGCCTTATATTATGCTTCTTGGGAAGATTTATTCAATAATGTGTTAGAATGTGATACTACATTTCTAATATGGTATACCCAAGTTATGTCACATGAGGGGGCATTAAATGTTAATGAATCGTGTTTAAATAATTATACTACCAAATATGATTCTTTAAAAGTGAAACTAAATGAATCTATTTATAAAATGTACTAAAAGTTAAATGAGACCATAAATAAAATGATTTCACTTGTAAATACATTGGATGAGAAAAAGAAGGTGTTGAAAATTTTGAGAAGTGTAACAACCCATTTATTTATGAATAAAATTACCTTTATTTTAATATCTTATGGATATTGAAAACTCATGAACTATTTTTTTAATTATTATTGGGTTTAAATGACCATTAAGTATCATTATAATTGATAATATAGTGGTTGAACACTGATCACACAACTGATAAAAATATAAGGTTTTAAAAAAATCCTTTAGACACGGACAAAGAAGAGGATGGCCTCATCCAGTAAACCCGGGTCATACAAAGCTCATTTTTTCAGACTCAGAAAGGAGTTATCATCAATGGTATTTTCTCTTGACCAATCCCAAGATGATCTTCAACAATTTAAGCTTGAACAGAATCGCCTATGGGAGAAGTTAATGTAAATAGAGATTACCACTCGTGCGATGTTATCTAAGCCACCCCAAGAGAATGTCATCATCGCACAACTTACCCTTAGGTCTTATACAGGTGTTATAAGGTGTTATGTAACAAGGTATTAATTACTTATTTTCTAATTCCTTTCTATAAATAATTGTCTTATTTCATTAATTCCTTTATGGGAATAGTATTTCTTTAAAAAATGATGAATTTGATTAATTTATTTTTTGGGTAAAAACGGTAATTTTGAGAAAATATATACATTATTATATTAAAATATGGTTTTTATTAATAATATTATAAAAATATTTCTTATAAATGATGATTATATCAATTCATTATCTGTAAATGATTAGGTAATCAATTTGATAAGAGTTATATTTTTATATGATAAAACCGAAAGTGTAATTTTAAAGAATTTATTTTAAGGAATTAATGAATTTTTAAAATAATTAATATTTTAATAAAACATTATTATCAAATTAATTTTATTAATAATAAATTAGTATATAATTATTATGAAGTCAAATGTAATTTTTATTAATGTTTAAAATCTGTTTGGTTCAAAAACTGTCAATTTTCAATAATTTCAATTCCCATTTCAAAAGTGAAAATTCTCATATTTAAAAAATTGTTTAGATAAAATTATAATTATTTTTGGAATCAATATATCTAAATTATCCAATGGTTAATTTTTCATAATTTTCTGAGAAAATCGAATATTTGGGTAAAAATTAAATAATATATAAATATATAGTGTGTTTTATAACATCATAATGACCCAATAGTAATGTAATAAATACCATAAAAGAGATATTAGACCAAATATATGTTTTAAATTTAAAATAATGTGATTTTAGATTTATTTTAATTATTTTATAATTCCTTTGTGAATCCTACAAAATGTATAAAATATTTTACGGTTTTAAATTCATTTCCTTGTTAATATGACTCACCTCCACATAAGAAAAGGAAATATTTTAATATCTTCATCCCTTTTCCTAATAAAATAATATTTGAAATTTCTCTTGTTCATAAACCAAGGGAAAAAACAATGGTATTGTTTGTGGTTTTGAATATTTCTTGGTGTAGTGTCTAAAACATAAATAATAAATCATTTCACCTCCTTTACTATATAAATCCACCCAATCACCCATTCATATTCACTAAAACTCCTTGAATATCATCCTAACTCATCTCTCCACTTCCTATATTCCTCCCAAGGAACCCCCAGTCTCCCAATAAGCCTCTCTCATGCCTTTGGGATTACACATCCAAGTAATGGATCCTCACTTTCCTTCATTTCTCATTTTTGTCCAAGTTTCATTATATTGGTATACCCTTTTATTTTTCAATTAAAAATGATTGAGTAGGTTTCTTAAACACCCTCATAGTTACCTTAATATTTTTTTATGATGAAATACCTCTTTCACTCTCATCAATCCCTCTCATGTACACCCGTTACCATGCCAAAATTCCGTAAGGGATTTCTCTCTCCTCATTTCCATTCATGCGTTTCTCTTATATTATGCATCTCAAATTCCGTTTAATATATTGGGATATTATGATCCATGATCCCCTTAATTCCCATGTCATGTCTAAATTATGATATTCCACTTTCACTCTCATCAACCCATTTTATGAATCCCCGTGTGATGTTGTTATTCTACTAAAATTTCACCGTGATTTTCCATGCCAAAATCATCATGTAGTGAATACCATTCCCATTTATAAATCAAGGGTATTCACCTTTATCCACATATAATTATTGATTATATAATTTCATGTTTGTATTCCACATTCCTTTATCATGGAATAAAAGATGATGTTGAATGAATCCATGATATATGATCTATTTGGGACACTTAAACATGATATTGAAATGATTATGAATGGTACTCTCTGATAATTCTCCAATTCATTGAGTAATGTTTAGTATCATGATACATCATGTTGGGACAGGGTTTTATCTAATTCCTTTATAGGAATTTTTTCCCTTATGTTGGGATAGGGGTTTACAATATTCCTTCATTTTAATGATACAATGTTTTAAGATGTTGCCACATTTCAATCCATCCATTGGCCTAGAGGCCTTCAATTTTTTTTATTATTTAAAATATAAATCCCATTTTTAGGGAATAAGGGGGGAACCCTATAGGAATCATCAGATTAAGACAAAACATGACCCAAAGTTCTAGAGAGAAAAACCAAACTAATACATGGAGCCACCCCACCCCAGCATATGAACATGAAAAAACACTCCATCATTGAAAACCAGAACAACAAGAAAGTGTCATGTGTCAAAGAACATGAATAATTAGATGGAGGACATCATACCCTCTCAAAAATATGAATTATCAAAGTAGAGAAACAATTAAGGGAAGCTCTGGAACCTCATCTGTGGCCTGATCCACAAGTCGAGTCTGAGTGCATCACCAAACCAAAGACCTCACAAAAGAAAACTTTCACCCTTCCAAATTAACCAATCCAAACACCCCCATCAATGATCATTTTAGACCAACTTCATCTCCCTCCTCAAACACCCCTATCACTGCAGTTACATAAGCATGGAAGAAAAACTAGAAGGCGCGAGATAATACCATCGTCACCAAGGACTGGGGGGGCCGAACCCATCCCAAGGGAACACCACTAATAAGGGAATCTGGGTTGTCCTAAAATAAAAGTGTCACTCTGGGCATGAGTCTACTATGATAAAAACCATGGATGAACCCTCATCAGGTTCTGAAACCTCACAAAAATTAGCAGCAAGAAAATATGAACAAAAACCAACTAGTTTGAACTAGAACACCAAAACCATATCCAACCAGAAGAAAAAAATCACAATATAACCAGAATTAAAACCTATAATACCCACAGAATCTGAAACCCAGACCTCCCCCTACAAAAACTACACATCTGACCGAAAATAGCACCTAGTCAAGCCGAACGAGCTGAGAAACCCAGGATGCTCCAATGAAGATGGATGAGCCGAGAACACCGACCCAACTACGAAGTTGCAACAATTTGTGATGGACGAGTTGAAACACACCACCCAACTTTGAATCACTACCACAAAACCATCCCCTAGCGGCGGTTTTTTTTCATTTGGCGGCGGTTTAAACCGCCTCTATAGGGTTTGGCGGCGGTTTACAAAAATCACCGCGAAACTGGGAGTCTGCAATCTATTAGCGGCGGTTTTTACTATTTCGTGGCGGTTTAAGAAAAGCATCGTAGATGCCTCTTTTCGCAACGGTTTTTTTCCATTTCGCGGCGGTTTTATGCGTAGATGATAATTTTTTTTTGGCGGCGGTTTTAACCGCCGCTATATTCTGGCGTTTGATGCACCTATGTCGCGGCGGTTAAAACCACTGCTAAATTTAATCATAATACATTTAGCGGTAGTTATAACCGCCGCTAAATTCTGACCAGTAAGGCATTAGCGGCGGTTAAAAACGCCGCGAAATGTTGACCTGGAAAAAAAATAATTCTGCTCCTACCACACCACTGCCCTGAAAAAAAAAATCAAACCAGAATATTGAACAGGAGACACCATACAAACAAATAACATGGTAGTATTCAATGAAAAATAGGATATGAGAAAATGTTGTATGTTATGGAGTCCAACCTAAGGAAAGGTATGTATCTCAATTTGGTGAGTAACCAATCCATGTGACCCCCAAGATGTATATGTGCTTTTAGCTTCTTTAATTTCTTATGTGTTTTAAGAAGGGTTGATTTATATTATATGGATACTAATACTCTATATAATAAATGGTTATGAATTTTGATACAATTTATGTGATCATGCTAACCATGGTGATGTGTAATGATATGTAATTGGTTATGCTCTAAGTTGGCCGATATAACATCCATGGGTGGATTGTGATATGGGTTGGTTTTTTTTAACAATGGATTTGTGTTATGGGATAGAACAAATTATGTTTATATGGGTATAGAATTTGTTCCAAAGATGGATGTTTGAGTAGTTATAGAATGTATGTTATGGTATGGTTTGTTGTGTGTTTTGGGTCGGTTTTTAATGACTACTATAGAAAATGGGTAACTTGTGAATTGGCGTGTGTTTTAGGTTGGACAACACGCTAACCGTGCATGGTGCTTGAGAGAGTATGGTTTATGATCTTGTAGGTTATACATGATTCCTATTGAGGATTTGAGTTATGTCATTGTATATGAGATAAGAGTTTCATGTATACATCCCAAGATGGTCATCATGTTGCAGGTTGGATGGGATTCATCATGATATAGTTGTTATTGACTTCGTTAAAGAAAATAGGTTTGAGTTTTTTAAAATTTCAACAACAAATTATCTAATGTTTTCCTAAATACCTTATTGGTGGAATTATACTTAACCAAACCAAATGATATTTATTTTTCACAATAGTTATTATCATAAGATAATGTCATTAATATATATGTGCATGTATGTGATCTTTATCCTTCAGGGGAAGTATGGTGTGTCGATTTCTAGTTAGGATTAGTAACCAAGATTTCATAGTTGGATTGGGTATGGGATTTGTGATATGCATGAGAACCCTCGAGTGGGTATATTGGCCTATGATTTTCCTCGTGATATTTGAGATGGGTTCACAGATGCTTCTCTATGGGTTGTATCCTATATAGGATGTGACATGTGAACTAGGGTTGAGAGAGACTAGTAATATTGAGATGTATCTTGGGATATTGGTGATTGGAGTGTTTTAATCAAGTGAAATAGCGATTCTCAGTTCCACCTGATGAGGGTTTTCTTGTATGTATGTAATCCAAGAGAGGACTTATCCTAGGTATATGAGTTCATTAAATAAATGAAAGTAAGTTTAGACACATTGTTCTATAGTGATGGTATATAGGTGTATAGTGGTTTGGTATTCAGTTAGTAATATCATTGTATTTGGTATTGTGAATGTAAAAGCATGGGTAGTGATTGTGTTTTGTTAAGTCTAACATGAATAATTGACATGGTTATTTGGGGGATAAGTTAAGTTAAACTATGATTATTTGGATGTTATTGTAATGATGCATATTAGGTGTTTTAATAGAGTGTATACATGCTTAGATTCATGTTATACTGATAACGGTTAAATTTAGGTATTGTGGGAGGCTTCCAAGATACACTCCTTCCATGTCAGTAAGAGCATGAGTTCTTTATCAGCATAATTGGTATGTTGGTTGTATAGTCTAAATTAGCCTTTCAGGTGGGGATTTGGGTAGTTATTAGGTGTAGTTTTACTTGGTTAACATGTGGTTTATAATAATTGTTGGATTTTTATAGATCTCATAGATAGAGAGATTAAGTGATGAAGGTAATGTGACTATTGGGAATTTGGTCATGGGAACATTATCAATCCATGGTTGTTTCATGTGATACTTTCCTAATGTATGGGTTTGTTCAATTGCGGAGACACCAGGTTTCTCAAGATGGTTAGTGCATTGGGATACCAAATGACACATATTTTGATGCATTTTTTATTACAATTAGAAGGTCCTTGAACATTCTTCCTATGGTTTATACATTATTCTATGATACATGTGATATGTGGTCTCATCGCTTGTTTTATATCAACCTTAAACTAAAAAAAATTGGTATTCCTTGACCCATTTGAGTGGTGTAAAAATTTTAAGGCCATGACAGAGCCTTTTATCATTAACCTTTCATGCCTTAGACATTTATGGTCATGGGATTGGCCTTTTAGTGTGATACATATTGGATATGGATCCAATAGGGGTATGTCTATGCTAAACTAAAACATATTGGGCCATCAGATAGGTGCCTTATCTTCCACTTAGTAAGGAAATTGATTGAAAAATGGAATATCTAGTAAAAATTGTCATATATAAAACCAATATGTTACCTAATAACTTCTGCCTTGTTGAGTGTTACATGGGGTGACTGTTCCTCCCTCCTTAGATTTTATTCTAAGGGGATATACTTTGGTTGTGATTATGGATATAGGTTGGGCATGTGTAGACCAACCTAGCGTAGACCTAAGGATGTGTTAGAATTTATGGAATCCCTTTAGTGAGATTTTTATCTTCTGTTGTTTTGGTTGTCTTTATAACATTGAATGTTTGGGGATTTGGTATGTGATAGAATTTCTTCATGTCTGTGTAATGTGTTGTGGCTCATTGGGCCTTGATAGTGATGGTATGAATTGGGCTTACATAGCTAGGATACCCAGGTGCTGCTATGGAGCAACAATGATATGAATGGGACTTAAACAGTTGGACTGCCTAGGTACTTCTATGAATCAGTTATGGTATGAATCGAGCTTACACAATGGGGCTACCCGAATGCTGCTATATAGTAGAAATGGTATGAATATGGGTTACATATATGGTATTCTCATTGGATGTGGTACCAATTCAAACACAGTCCTAAATGGAATGATGTATACCACACTCTAGAAATCAAGACATAAAATGAAACATCATAAATAAATAAAATGCATAGAAGGAAACATGAGAAATCAAGAAAATGTTAGGACATGAAAATGTTTCGTGGCAACTCTGTGCCATACATTTTACATATACAAACCAATTTTTCTCATACTTGTTCAACACATCAACAACACTACTACTCATCATCTGATGCTTCATCTTCACCCTCTCCACCTTCATCTCCACTACCTGCTGCCACCTATAAGAACATTATATTGAAAATTAAATATTGTTGCATATTTATAATTAAACTTAAAACCAATAAAAGTGTGAAAACTAAATGATTTTGATTTTTTTGTGATTTACCTGCTCACCACTAGCCGATGCACTACCACCGGGGGAATATCTGCTCATATGCTGACGTATTTCAAGCAACTCTTTCTCCAAAGCAGATATCTGATCCCCCTGCTGGTGAACTGTGTTTCGTAGAGAAGACATATCCATCTGAGTATCTTCAGGTATGAAATGACTATAACCAAGAGTATATGTAGCTGAAATCCCTGATGTCCTTCCAAATACCTCAGATGGTACGGGTTCCAAACCCATCCCGCGCACTCTACCAGGATGCTCCTTCCCAAGGACTTTACCAACCGGGTCATCCTGGGAGACTGAGTAGGATTTCCCAGGATTGACATCCCATATTTCTTTAATTTTGACCTATAAATCAAATATCAATATATATCAACACAGTAAAAACTGATAATAAGTTATTATAATAAATAATTGACTTCATACCCCAACTTCTCTAGCAGGTTCATTAACAAAACTTCCGTCTGTTTTTTTATGAACATCCAGCCACAGTTCTGTTCGGGATGCTTCATGCCCTAAACTCTGTGACTGCATTAAACAAAGATAAATCAACAATTAAATATGTTAAATAGATAATATTGTATTATAAATATTTAAACTAATTAAAAGATTACCAATGACATTCGGATTCTAGCAAAGCTTTTTGAGCCCGCAGTGTGCGGGATGACTTGCTTTGCCCGGTTTGATGCATTCTATCTTGAGAGATCCTGAAATAAATAAAATTCAATTTAATAGTAATGTATTCAATGTCTATATCCTATTAATGTACATGTATAAATGTAAAATGAGGATAATATAATAATATATATTTCAATACCATCCGCTTCTCATCACGATGGATATCGAAAAAAACATTCCACTGTTCTTTCAGTGCCCCACTGGGTAGCTTCTCATACATCTGCTGCATGGTCAACGAAGTATCATTGACAACACACCACAACCTCCATTTGAAATCATTCCATTTTTTTCCAAGATTTTTCAATGTCCACTTCCGTGCTATCCCATCAGCAATGGTAAAGTGGAAGAACATCTGTATACAGAAATTCATTTTGAATATATTAGTAACAAGACATCTAATTAAACCATAAAATAATAAAATTACCTTTATCTGAGAATAAAAAACTTCATTTTTCCAGTTTGGAGGCATATGCCACCAATCATCATATGAAATAGGCAGGGAAATGGGCTCCGCTGCCAGTTGACCTATAATCTGACCAAGTAAACCTGCGGCGTCATCCGTTGGGACCCCATAAGAGTCAAATGGCACCACTATCTTCTCTCCATTCATGTTCCAAACATCAGAACTTTTTAAGTGTTTTTCCACGGTTGCATTTTTTTCATCTGCAATTAGCAAACAATTACTATAAACAAAATGAAATAAATTAATTTAATTAAAATTTGTACCTATGACTGTGACCCTCCAGAATGTCCGTGATGAACTGGAAGGGGTGTGTTGCTGCCCCACTGCTGAGGCTCCTGTAGGGGGAGGCGATGACTCATCCTCTAATGAGACATCCACTGACGGTGTCAGAGATGGTGCAGGGGGAGATGATGCAGGGATGTGGGCAGCTGCTGCCTCAGATGCCGTGGGGACAGACGGAACGTCATCTGTCGCAGAAGTAGATGAAATGGTGTACCGCTTCTTCCTTGGAATTCCTGTCATTTAATCAAATAAAATTAAGTTCAGAATATATATTTCAAAAAATTTATGCAGAAAAAAAAATTAAAAATGATAATAGATGTCCAGTACTAACAAAGAAAATATATATAACAATGATAAAGAATGACTACAGAAATGAAACAAGTGGTTGCTGAATGAATAAATAATTGTACATTCAATCATTTTCCCCTTCAATCATGTTGGTTTCCTGCTCCATTGCTTCATCCACTTCATCCATCCTTGCTAGACTAATATTTTCAATATCATGATGGACAAATAATTCTGCTTCCTGTTGTTGATGAAATTCAATTGCAGAGGTCAAATCTTCCACTTCATCACCCATATCATACAAATATCTTTGTATTACGTGAGTAAATACACTCCACCCTTCATCCACAACATCATTCACATAATATACCATTTTTTCCTACGATGCTAAGATATATGGATCATGCAGTTCACGATCACCAACATTCATCAAGCGAGAGAAGATTACAGAAGCAAATTGCAAGGAATCTCTTTTAACACCTCTGATAATATCGACCCATTTGCATTTGAATAAAACAACAGAAAAATTCCCGTGGTAGTTTAATTCAATAATATCATACAACTTTCCATAGTATTCCACTTCAGCAAATGTAAATATACCACTATTCTGTGTTTTCAAACCCACTTCTCAATCGACTGTATGAAATCTAAAACCATTCACATTATAAGCATCGAACTTTCTAACTTGTTTTATAGGACCTCTAGCAAGAAACTTCAAATCTTCTGAAAAGTCTGCTTGAGTATCAGTATTCATGATCTGAAGAATAAAAATATAATTTAATAGATTTGCAAATTTTATGTGTCAAACTAATATTCGTATTTATTGCAATATTTATAAACTTACACGTCGTGCAAACCATTCTACCAGCTCTTTATTCACAGCTTTCGTTATATATTTTTAATTTCATGTTCGGCCTCTCATTTGTCTCTTTGTTTGTATCCTCAACTCTTCAATAAATGGATCTACAATTTCACTATTCAGTATCACATATCTATGTGCCTGTAATAACTCCAATTCTGTCAGTGTCGCGTATGAGGTCCTCCCAACTGATCGGCCAATAGCAGGAAATATTTTTGATTTCTGATGCATTTGAGATTGAGTTGATGTGTCATCAACACGTCCAACTCGATTAAATCTTGTCTCAGTATCATCCAAATATCTGGAACAAAAGGTGAGACACTCCTTGGCCAAATAGCCTTCAGCAATAGAGCCTTCTGGTTGAGCTTTACTTCTCACGTATTCTTTAAAATGCCCAAGATATCTGTGAAAAATAGTAATAATAATATTCATTAATTTAAATTCCAAATATTTTTTACTTAACTGGAAACATATAAATAAAATACCTCTCAATTGGATACATCCATCGATAATGAACGGGGCCTCCTAATTTAGCTTCGTCAACCAAATGCATAGTTAAATGCATCATGACAGTAAAAAACGATGGAGGAAAGATCATCTCCATTGCACAAAGGGTCAATAAAAACATCTCCTGTAGGTTGTCAAGCTGTAATGGATGTAGAGTTTTCTCACATAATTGCCTGAAAAATGTGCAGAATTGCAGTACAACAGCAGTAACTTTTTCAGGTAATAATGTACGCAATGCCAATGGTAGTAACTGTTGTAACAAAACATGTGAATCGTGACTTTTCAATCCATATAACTTATGATTCTTCAAATCAACACACCTCGAGATGTTACCCGAATACCCATCAGATACCTTCACATTCTTTAAAATTCGATGGAACGCATCTTTATCCCTATTTTTCATTGAAAAAATGGCCAGAGCATATTTTCATTCTCATCTGGCCAGAGATCACATTTTATGTTCATTACTTGTAAGTCTTTGCGAGCATTGAGATGATCCTTCGACTTTCCATGCTCATTAAGTAATGCAAAAATCAAATTATCACATACATTCTTCTCAATATGCATCACATCAAGATTGTGGCGCAAAGAATTAAATTCCCAATACAGAAGTTTGAAGAATATACTTTTTTTCTTCCATTGTTGCGTTCTGATTTCACTTAACGATGCACTTCGCACTCGTTTTCCGCTATCAGTCAAATGATGAATCTTCCCAAATTTTGTTTTAACATTTTCAAGCTGTGTCAATATTTCAGAACTAGTTAACAACTTTGGAGGTGGTCTGCGATCAATGGAACCATTAAATTTTGATTTGTTCAGCCAAAATATATGAGATGCATCAACAAATCTTCGATGGCACAAGAAGCACCATTTTCTACTGTGAGGTAGCCGTTTGGGTTCGAAATCAAAGTTACAAACGGGACAAGCCAAACCCGTATAAGTGTTCCAACCAGATAAATTCCCAAGCCCAAGGAATTAACTAATGGTCCACATTAAAGCAGCATGCATTTTGAACATTGTTTTAGAATAAACATCAAATGTCTCAACACCGTTGCTCCATAACTCCTGCAATTCTTCAATCAAAGGCTGCAGGTATACATCAATATCATTTCCAGGAATTTTTTTCCAGGAATAATCATCGAAATGGTAAAAGATGTTTGTTGCATACACATCCATGGAGGCAGATTATAAGGGATCAAAACAACTGGTCAAATGCTATAACTCATACTCAAAGTCCCAAATGGGTTGAATCCATCGGCAGCCAATCCCAATCGAACATTCCTAGGATCAGCTGAGAAATCTGGATGTAATGAATCAAATGTCTTCCACGATTGGGAATCTCATGGATGTCTCATTAACCCATCATTTTTATTATCTACAGAATGCCACTTCATGTGTTCGGCGGTTTTTGATCACCTGAATAATCTTTGCAATCGAGGCTTCAAAGGAAAGTAACGCAAAACTTTTGTAGGTGTGTTCCTTTTATTCTTCTCCATGAAATTATGTTCAGTCATACTTCCAACATCACCTTTTGACTGCCATCTAGAAGAAGAACATTTCTTATAATTCTGTCTACTTGAATCCTCTCCCCAGTAAAGCATACAATCATTGGGACACGCATGTATTTTTGTATAATTCAAACCCAGCTTGTTTACAACTTTTTTCATCTCATAAAACGATTCTGGGATTTTTTCTTCAGGAGATGCATCACGAATCAATTCCAATAACATGGACATTGCCTTATTTGTAATTCCACATAGACATTTGATATGGTACAACTTCAACAGAAATGAAAGCTTTGAATATTTCAAACACCCACTATACAACTCTTGATTTCCATCGTCAAATAAATCATGAAACACATTTTCCTCACTGAAGTTTTCCCTTAAATTTGGCTCCATAGAATCAAGAGGAGGATCCAATGATATGTTACAATCTTGATCTGCTTGTGTTACAATCTCAAAAACATCACTTGTCACGTTGCAATTTGTAGCACCCTCTTCTGGTTGTTCTGATATGTTTTGATGCTCTTAGTGGTGTCTTCCAGTGCCGAATGCATCATTTATGAGGTTTTGCATTTCATTTTCCATTGGCGACAAACTTGGGACCTCATTCTGTGGATTAACATCAGTCCTCAATCTTTCTGTATTGTTTGATTCTCCATGCCAAATCCAACACAAATATTGATCAGGGAATTTCTTCAGTATTAAATGTTCATAAACTTCATCTCTCTTCAACCATGTTCTAAATTTACATTTAGGACATGGACATCTTATTCTCCCTTCAACGGATCGATTAGAAATTGCAAAATCTAAAAACTCATTCAAACCCTTAACATATTGAGGTGTGTTCCTCGGTAATGTGATCCATCTTTTATCCATGTATATCACAATGTGCCTACAAAAAATATGCGATAGTGTAAGATTACAGAAACATAATATAATAAAGATGAACCATTGATCATAAAGTATGCATAATATAATAAAGATGATTCATTGATCACATTTACCACTTCAGACCAACTGAACAAGTCTGGTCCATAGGAGACAGCGTCAACACCTCATTGAGGAGCAATAAGAATATCAGGTTACACACTTATCATAACACTATCGATCACACATTTATGTTGCCTCAAACAACACCCCATTGATGTGTGATCGAAACTGATCATAATGCATTTTAAACCTGAGACATTATGTGATTGTTTAGGCTTGACCTTAGATGTCCTCCAAGAGGAATGATGTTTCTCAATGGTTTCATACACAACCAACCATATCAAAGTCGTATTTCCTATGACAAAGAAGACTATCTGGGTACCAATACATGTACTGAATATGGTGTGAGGTAAATTAAGTAGGCCACCACTAATGGTTTCTAATGAATAATCTAGTCCACGAATATAAAACAAACAATACTGTTCAGGTATATCAAAATTAAGTGTCACTATAAATATAAATCCATCTCACACTCAGGTTTCTTAGGAGACACTTGGCACAATCTCAAACCTTAGAGATTTCATGTAAACATTGGTAATAATATCCACTTTGAAATACACCAACCTAGAAAAGTTATTGGAATACACTATAACAATACATTACCATTTTTATAATGTTATAAAGTATCAGGTCTTTTACACATGTAACATTTTAGGATAAAACTATAGTTTATATATTTTCTTGAAGGATTCCCACGTAAGATCCTCATAAAATATAGTATGCACAACTGAGCCTCACCATTTCCTTCCCAATCCATCAAGAATATATGTTGACCCCCACCCCTTAGATTCCTTGGGAATCATTATAATTTTAAATCTCATTCCAATCTACTCAATCCTCTCCTCATATTTCAAGATTCCATTATCACCATGAAAGATAGGTGGATTCTTGTTAGTAAATTATGAGTCATGATCCACTACTCCTCCTGAGTTTTTAATACCTTCATAACCAAAGTATGAATAGTGCATATTATAACTTCCACTAAAGAAGATACCACTAAGGGATTCTCCTATTAAACCCGTCTCACAAATCTGTCACTTAGATTCATAAGACCTCTTCTAGTAGGAATCGTCTAACAAATACAAGATGAAAACCCCTTTAGTCATGAGAAAATTCCTAAATCATAGAACAACTTCCATAATCCATATTAATGATTTAAAATAATAATAATTTTATGAATTTATGAATTTTATTAATGAAATATAAAACATAAGAAAGGAATAGTTTTTTTAAATAGACACCAAATCTAGTTTATTCAATCAACAACAAAGACCAAGTGACAATATTTTCAAAAATAACTAACCACCCATAGTAACTTGAATTCATACATGGAGGTGAGATGTCTAAGCATCATCCCACACATATTAACTAAATTATAGTGCTACTAAATCTAGTCTACCAATGAAACTAAACCAAAACTAGGAAGTGACGTAACATTCCAAACTCAATATTCCTTTTGATATTAATTTATAAAGAACCGACTAGGTAAAACTAGGAATGTCTCCCAAGAGGGTCTTATACATGGAGATGTGTAATAAAGAGACATGAAAGTAGTATATTGTTTTAGAGAATAAATTTATGAAACCAAATTAAAATAAAAAATAAATATAAACATCCATTAGTATAAAAAAATCAATCTAAATAGGCCAAACCATAAAGAATTTAGTCAACCACTTTTTGTGAGAAAACCCATTTTTGAAGAAAGACCTCTTTAAAAACATGTATATTTTCCATAAAATCCATTTAAATCCATCAATTTCATGAAACAAGCCAAAGAAATTAATAAGAATATAAGGAAATTTTAAATTATAACCGCTTTTATAGATACACCTACCTTATAAACATAAGGAACCTATGATCCTTCGACAACATAAATTGGAAACAAGCAGATATTCCTCAAATAGAAAAGGAATGAGGGAAAACCACAATGGATTTATTGATAACACATATTATTTATGAAACCATCGAAACCATATCACACAACACTACCAAACTAAGAACATAAATGATAAAGAGAGTGAATGATATTACACGTACCAAAAGGAAGAAAACCCACCATACTAGTGAACAAATTCTCCAAGAAAAGAAATCCGATAGAGGAAGATACCCAATATTATCTAAAATCTTTCTAGGATTTATGAGGGAGGTCTTCACATTGAATGGAACAAGGGTAATATGTAAATCATGATAAAAACCATTGGATCTAAATAATTAATGTCATGAACCCCTTTCATGGTGTGAATTCCACGATTTATAAAAATACCCAAAAAAGTATCCTTAGTTTGAAATAATCCTAATCAACCCATTAAAAACTTGAAAATGTTTTATGACTTATAATTCTTCAAGCTCTAAACCAAACTCATAGTATCTACCCTGCAGTAGATTCACATTGTGTAACAAATTCATGATTCGAATCAAAGAACCAAGAAATAACTAAAAATTACCAAAATAGAAGGTGGTCGCGGGGGGCGTCGGGGGGTGCGTGGGTCGCCGGAGGCCGCGGGGGGTGCGGGGGTCGCCGGAGGGCGTGGGGGGCGTGGGGGGCGTGGGGGCGTGGGGGGCGCGCAGGGCGTGGGGGTCGCTGGGGTTCAAGGGGGCTCCGGGGGTGCGGGGTTCGCCATAGGGCGTGGGGGCGCGGGGGGTGCGGGGGTCGCCGGAGGGCGCGAGGGGCGTGGGGGGCGGGCAGGGCGCGGGAATCGCTGGGGGTCGAGGGGGACGCCGGGAGGGTGAGGGGTTTTCCGGAGGGCGTGGGGGGCACGGGGGGTGCGGGGGTCACCGGAGGGCGCGGGGGGTGCGGGTGTCACCGGGGCCGGGGGGGATCGGGGAAGAGGGGTGAGGGTTTGTGGGGGAACCGCGGAAGGGGTAGGGGAAAGGGTCGTGGTTTTTTAAATAAAATAGGGTTTCGCGGCGGTTTATTAAAAACCGCCGCGAAACCTTTCACTGAAAACGTTTAGCAGCGGTTTTGTGAACCGCCGCCACAAAACCGTCGCTAAACCCAGTTTTTTTTGTAATGAATCTGCACCTAATTATGAAAGACGAATCAAATCACATTGTCCCAACATCTCATCGATCCTCGTAGTCGACGAAAGGGTGAGCTATGTCGGGTTGAGAATTTTAATTCCATCGAGATGGTCGCACCAACCCTGGCCCTCAACATTTCAATGTTATGATAATCATGTTATATCATGAATTTATGTTCATGTTTATCTTGTGCTCCATTATTATTCCTATTGCCTAAAATTAACAGTATTATTAATGTTATGCCGTGTCTACCCCCTTTCTAGGCTTAATATCTCACCCTTTTTTATGTATGTGCTCAGGTTATCCCATGTAGTGCTAAGTATGAACGAATTTTGTGGTCATGTAAAATAATTTTTCAATAAATATGTTGTATTTTATGTCTTAAGTTGTCCTGTAATGTTCCTAATCCCAAAATACACTGGACCTCTCGATCTTACGGGTTTTATTAAGTTTAATTTTCTATAATAAATCGTTTTTAAGTGTGTAATAAAGACTAGGGTTGTTATTAAAATTCTAGCTAGTAAATGGAGAAGCACAGTAGTTTCCATTAGTGTATAAAATTAACAAACTTCAAGTCATGGATCTTGTTGGAAAACTAATGTTTTATGAATAAGAACTTAAAGGTGAAAATGATGACATTTATCCAAATAGGATATTTGTTTAATTCAAAATATATAAAAAGAAATTAAATTAAGTAATCAAGAATGATAATATAACTATAATTGAATCTGATTCTAACAGTGATGAGGAGATGGATCACTTATCTATGATATTTAAGAAGATTTACAAGAATAAATGATATTTCAAGAAATCAAAGTATAATGTAAAATATGACAACATGGGAAATTGGAAGAAGGTTGATTCATCTAGAGAAATCACATATTTTAAAAAGTAAGTGTCACATCAAAGATAATTGACCTAATATGAAATTCAAGAATAAATATGGTGATAAATGAAATAGATATAAGAAGTCAATAAAGGATACCAGGAGTGACTATAAATATAGATCTATTAATTCAAAAAAAGATTATGCAAGTGAAAAAATAAATTTATGTTTCATGGCCACTACATTTGATGTACAATACACTAATACGATATATATTCTTTATAATAATGATGATTCTGAAATGTTTAATGTGAAATTAGAAGAATATTTTGTTGGATTTGTTCGCCTATAACCAACTACTTTATACTTTATTCATTAATAAATACTTTATCAAATCTTGATTTTTCTTCTGCGTGACAGTTCATGTGAAAATATCCTAAGGATAGCTATTGAACTAAAGGTTCATAGTGTATCCCTACTATGATGATAACCCCAAAGTGTCATAACACTATTCTTGAATATATGTTCTATGGTTGGATGATGTTATTTGAGAGACACAAATAATACAGGCAATTAGGGGTGAGGACTCATAAAACTTTGAGAAACCTTCTCACGGTGTGCTCCCTTGGTAATATCTAGGATATTATTATGATAATGAGACCCACCAGTAGGAAATCCACATTTTATAGTGTCATTGGATGTTCATATCTCGAAACGTGTGGATTGGTCCTTAGACATTAAGATTATTATTAATGGGTATTACAACTCACGCACTTAGATGTATTGGCGAAAACTATGACAACACACTGTTCATAGTGAGGTAAGATATTTTGGGTGTGTCATGAGTAATATTGCATTAATAGATAATGGGAGAAAGGATTTTTCCTTCTGTTCCACAATAGAAGAAGATATCTCAAGCCCATTGATGGAATTGATATAGCCAAATAAATCAATGTCCTTAATAAAGAATGGGAAAGTTCAATTCTGGGAAGTCAAAGAAAGAATAATTGAGCACATCGGTTGATGGAACTAGCATGCAATCCTCTTGATTTGAGATATCAAGACAAAGGGATTACATTACACAGTAAGTGTTCGTAGGAGGTGACACATAATTATGGTGTTAACTTCTTTCTATATGGGTTAATTCGCATTTTTCTAGACTATTACCTTGTAATTTAGGCAGGCTCTGCCTAATTCCACTACGAAAGAGGCCTAGAGGGTCACGCACTAAGTGTGTCCAAGTATCTCAGTTAAATATTCATTTAACAAGTTGAATAAATATTATTCCTGGTTGTGGTTTAATAATTAGTCGACGATGCATGATCGCATTTATTTTGACACTAGTTATTTGAGAGAATATATTCTGGGTGAAATAATATATATATTATCCAGTAATACAATAACATTTAATTAGGAAATAAATATTCATTATTCAAGGTATAATAAATGTGGTGGAGGAAATAAAAAAATGGAAAAACAAAAGTACACACCATGTATATTAATATACACGCCGTATAGTTTTTATGAGGATTTTTGAGGAATAATATTATTTATTTTATTAAATAATATTAGGTTTAATTCATTGGGAATATATAAATTGAAAATAATAATCAACTGTTATTATTAGACATGGGTACTTTCTAATAATTAAATTAAATGAATAAATTATTTTATCTAATTAATTCATTTTATTATTCTAAGTAATAAAATCCCAATTAAATTATTCTCATTAAAAAATCCATTCTAAGGGTTTAGGCATGATGGATCTGGAAAATCACTCGA
Source organism: Viscum album (assembly GCA_963277665.1). Lineage (NCBI taxonomy): Eukaryota > Viridiplantae > Streptophyta > Magnoliopsida > Santalales > Viscaceae > Viscum > Viscum album. Next base: position 27,045 of record CAUJRU010002972.1, read on the forward strand.
GCCAAGAGAGAATTATTTTTCTACCAAGAACTCTCTCAAGTTATGAGAGAGATCATATTCCACTGGATCTAGGAGAACGCTTTGGAAGCAGCTCTCAAGGAGATCGAAGGTGGACATCGCAAGCAGAGGCTCTTCTATGCTAGCACTTGGATATATCATTGGAAATGTCCATATATATGTGAAGTACATGTGAACCACTTTAAGAGGAAGCCATCACTTCACTACTAAGACTCAACAATAGGTCACATTAGATCGTGACTGGAAACATCAACAAAGAGAGAATTCTATCAAGGTAATTTTTTTATTTTAATAAAATTAAATTTAACCAACAAATGATGATACTCTCCATGGTTCTGGGAATCCCCTCTTTTCTTTAATTCTTTATCCTATTCGAAGGATCTATTATTTTATCATCATGATGGATCTCTGATTGATCGTTGTTAACAGAAAAAATTAAAGTTGGGTAAACTCACCCATGAAATTCTACTGTGCCCAGAACCTAAATATTTCTCTATGATTAAGGAAGAAATAAATTAGACTAAATAAAAATATAAAAATATGAATAAGTTTCATACCTTTCCTACTACTGATAAAACATATTGTACCATTGAAAAAATAAAATAAATACATGTTTTAAAAATAAAACAATAAACTAAAATCGGTTAATAAAAAATATTGAATGGATGTGAGTAGTTTACTAAAGGGAAATAAACCCTAAACCTGATATTAGTAAATCAAACATAACCAAAATTCAAAACTAGTATAGGATATAAATTTGTACAAAGATGCAATGTTTACAAGAATTATTTTTTCCCTAATTATAATAAGGATAATATGAATTTAATTACCAATTATAAAGGAACCTTTGGGAATGTGGCAACATAATAGGGACCAAATAATTCCTCTTTCTCTAAAAGTTTTAATTATCCTATTAATTAAATAATAAAACAAATTTACATACCAAAGCCTTTATTTTATAACTTTTATTAACCCAAGAAATTATGTGTACCAAAATCATTTATATAATAATTTTTAATAGGAATCATGAGTAAAGAGTTATAATAAGAGTATGTGGTATATAGATAGTACAAAATCTATTCATATGACCGGATAGTATATAATCTTCAATAATCTAGTGAAATTTGAAGGTGGACATGTCACATTCAATGATAATTCTATAGTAAAAAATAGTTTTTCATTGAAAAATCAGAAACTCTAAAACTGTGTTGATTTATAAATTTTAATATGTTAATGGGTTAAATATAACTTACATAGTATTTATATATTATTTGATGATGGTTATCATGTAATATTTGAAAATAAATCTTAAAAAACACATGATTCTAAGAATGATGTTTTTTCTACTACTATTATGAATGATAATGTATATTTTGTAGACTTATATTCCTTTTTCCCTAAAAATTATTCTTGATTAAATTATTTACTTAAAGAATCATGGTTGTGGTAAAATATACTAGGTCTCTACAAGGTTCACTCTCTTAGAAAAAAATATAGAAATGGTTATTCAAGGATTTATCCAGACTATAATTCCTAAAGTACAAAGTGTAAAATCCATGTGAAAAGGTAAAGCATTGTAAAATTTATTTCAAACCAAAGAAAGAGGTTAATATCTATTAACCCTTATATTTTCTACATATGGACTTTTTTGGAGCTTATATATTTTTAGGTTTATATAGAAATAATTGTACTTATTTCATTGTTGATGACTTTTCAATATTCACTGGAGGGTTTTTTTTAGCTCAAAAAAGTTAATCTTTTTCCTTTTTTTCAAAGAATGGAAAATTTTTAGAGAAATATAGTTGAATTACCATAAAGACTTTGAAAATTAATCATTTACATGATTTTTAGAATCAAGATTTTGAGATTTTATGTTCACAATATGGATATATTCACAATTTTTATACCCCTAGAACAACACAACAAAATGGGGTTGTTAAACGGACAAATAGCACCCACCAATAAATCATCAAGACCATTCTTAGTGAGGGTTACATACCTTAATTTTTTTGGAAAAAATATGATAATGAAAATTGTTATGTAAATAACAGAGTTTTGATAAGACTTATCATAAATAAGACTATTTATGAACTATGAAATACTAGAAAACCAAATATTAATTACTTTAATGTTTTTATTATAAAGTATTTATTTTTAATAAAAAATATAATATAGAAAAAAATCACAAAAGTTTAATGAAGGAATTTTTATAGTTTTTCAAACCTTTATTAAATATTATCGAGCCTTTAATAAAAGAATATATATTGTGGGAGAATCTGTTCAGGTTACATTTCATTATATAGATCCACATAAGCCTAAAATTTCTATATAATACCTTGATAACGATATGACAAATATAAATATCTACAATTCCTCTACTATCATTGACAATTATAAAACATTACATGCAAAATCTCCTAAAAGAGACCAAATAGTCCATCATGATATTAAAAATGACTTGGAAGAACAAATCTATTAAATATATAGAACCATTAGGAACCACAATAACCATCCTTTGGATGTTTTTATAGGTTATCTCGATGAAGTTACTCAAATAAAAGCATCTCTTTGAAAAATGGTTGGACATTAAGTATATTTATCTCAAATAAAACATAATAATATCACTAAAGTAATTGTTGAGGAACATTGGTTAATATTTATACAATAATAATTGAATTGGTTCTAAACAAAAAAGGACCTATAATTAGATAAGAGACCCATATATTAACTTAATATTGTAATAAATGGATTGTTCAAAACCAAGATTGATGAATTAGACATTATGGTAAGAAATAAATAAATATTGGTTTTACAAGATTATAGTCAAGAAGTTATAATTTCTTAAAAATAAGTCTTCACACATGTAGCTAGACTTGAATCCATTATAACATTCTTTTAATATGAAAGTACTCTAAATTTAATAAAATATCAAATTGATTTCAACATATCAATCATTAATGGTTATATTATTGAGGATGTTTTTTTGTTGAAAAATCCCCTAGTTTTTCAAATCCTTATTTCATAAATCATGTTTTCAAACTTTCTGAAACTCTTTAGGGTATAAAAAATTCTCATAGATATTGGCATGGTAGGTTTAACTCTTTCATAATTTCAAATTATTTTTTAAAATGTCAAGAGAATCCTACATTATTTATAAAAATATTTAGGAAATATATTTTGGTTAAGAAAATAAAAGTTAATGATATTTTATTCTATTCATTCAAAAACCCTTTGTGTATTTAATATTCTAAATTAATAAAATTCAATTTGAAATGAGTTTAATGGGTGATTTTGGTACCACCCATACCCTAAATCTAGAATATGGTTTTAAAAAACATTCTTTAAACACTCGATTGGGTAAAGACTAATGTGACCCAAGATAAACATATATCTATTTTACATCATTTTCTTAAGTTAAACAATACATATCAAAAATATTCATGAAATCCTAAGAGAAAAAATTTTAGTGTCTTTGAGTATTAGTAACTTAAGTAAATTATTTTACAACACTTATGAACATTTCTCCATAATTAATTCAAAGTAGACTCCCTTCTAAACTTCTTATAAGTTTTAATCATCTTCATAACTTAGGTAAGGGAAAGATTATAATGGGGTGAGATTAAATGCTCATTAAAGGAAAACCTGTCAATATTTCATCAAGGGTTAGATAATAAGAATATGAGAAAACGTGAGAATGGGATAAATATCTTATTAAAGATAATATGGAATAATGAGAGTTTTTCACAAGGAATATTAGAATGATCTGGAGTCTCAAATAATTAAACATATCCCATGAAATAGGATTCAAGAAACATGAAATAATATAAAGGAGTCAAGTTAGCATAATGTAATCATATAATAGAAAAATTTAGAGAAATCAAAAGTATAGGAAACCGTAACCTAGTCGAACATACATTGAAACCTACTTACCATATCTTAGTGGGCTTGGGTTAACAGCGCATATACCCTCTTGGGCTTGAGATATAACCTGTGTACCCCCTTGGGATTGTTCTAACAAATCTTGTTCCCTCTTGGTATTTTCTTACTATAAATATAATCCCATGGCCTTGGGATGAAAACCCATGTACTCTTAGGATTTTTAAAACAAACTATGTACCCTCTTGGGGTTTGGCTAACAAAATTTATACCCACTTGGGATTATACTAATGAACCATGTAATCTTTTTAAACTAATAAGATATAAAACTTATGTAAATTAATTGAAGTTTTTTGTAGGATCCCACCCATTAATAATAATCTTCAATACATTTTTTTCTAGGAGCATATGAAAACAATCACAATTCAAACAGCACTTAATTGTCCCATGGAAAAAGTGAAGGGTTCCATGTAAACTGTTATAGAACATTTCATAATACATCCATAAAATAAAGGTATATAATGGTATAGTAACATATTCTCAATGTAACATAATGATAATTAAATATGTTGACTTAAATGAAAAATACCTTCTCAATATCATTTGGTAAATCATTATTAAAAATAAGAAGAAATTCACATTTTCAATTTAAAATCATTATGAATTAGGATTATTTTGAAAAAACGTTTTTATAAATTAAAATAAATATTCATTGAAAACAATGTTTGTAACAAAAAATTATTTTGTTTTCATTGATAAACATTCAAAATGGATTATAGAAAACAATTTTAACATTATCATAAAACAATGAAGTTCCTATCACTTTCAAAAATTATTTCCCAAAAGAATAAGTGAAGTATTTTTAGAAAATTTCATATTCTTCTGAAAAATAACTTTCAATAATATATCCTTCAAAAATACATAAAGACTACTATAAGTAAATGTGGATTGAAAGATAAAAATATAATAATAGAACAAAAATTATTTTAAAATTTTAAAATACCTTTATTGAAATCCAAATCATAAAAAATGGATAATAAAAATTAATCTTGAAAACATTAGAAGGTAAATATGAATTCTATATGAGATAAAATATAATTAGGTTTCCAAATATAAAGTATAGAGTAGACAGGAAAGGAAAATATTGACATGAAGAAAAACGATCTGTAAATAAAATGATATTTATACATAACAATGTCATACTTTTATAGGGAGGAAATGAATCAAGAAAGAAGATTTGAATCAAAATTTATATTTTCCATAGAGAAAAATAAAATTTCAAATATAAAATCATAGGATCAAAGAAACCTAGTATACAATTAAAATTTTTAAGATAAAACATGATAACTTAAAGAAATGGGGTTTGAGTTAACAAAAAATTCATTTACCATTATTCCCACTTAGGAAAACATGATCTATCCTATTATATAAAAATAACAATATTAACCACCATTTTTATAACTTTATTTATACCTATAATACTTTATGTCATAATTTATAATCATTGATTACAAATATATTAGTTTTCTATATTTAATATTCATCATCAATGTTATTAGCTTTGATTATTTTTTAGTACTAGTTTCATAATGGAAGTATCAATTATCGTTAAAATTTCACCATTAAGAAATAATTATAGGTACTAGAATAGATTTTTTATAATTATTTATAATTTCATAATTTTATTTCATAATTATCTTAGTTATGTTTCATGATGAAGAAGTTTGTGAGGAGCTTGTTTCTGTAATTTTAACGAATGGGTTGTGGTATCTTAATAATAGGTTAGATATTACAATAACCCTTACAAACCAAAAAATAAATAATTATTTATTTCTAATTTAAAAATAACACTATTAATTAGGTTTCCTTAGTTATCCATGACATAAATTTGTAGTGTTGTTCATATAGGTGGTTAAACTGACCTAAACAAGAACGAGTAATAATCAATGGGTGAGTATAGTTAGAAAAGTGATTATTTTAACATGATATCTTTATCATAGAAGAGTAATGATATTATTTATATTTTATTAAATTGGTGGGAAATATTTGAAAAGAGTTTTATATATAATAAAATATTTGTGTGAAAAAATGAAATATGCCAATTTATTATATGTAGTAGTCCACACATGCAAAAGGGAGATGAATTCATTTTACATTGATTGGAAGGAAGATAGGGATTGGTTTATAATTTAATAATCTTAATAATGTTATAAATATTATATTATTCTATTAAATATACTTTTTTAACCATTCATATATTATTTTAAGGAAAAATCAAGAACATCGTTCATGGAGGAGGCAGCCTGTACGAAGGCATAGAGATGTATTCACTTTCCAAATTGTTTAAGAGGAAGGTATAAAATTGATAATAAATTATTATAATACCATTTAAACATATTATTAATACCATTGTTATGATAATTTCATTAATAGAGTTTCTTTTTAGGGGGTATAAGAATAATAGAATTAAGAGAGCTTTGTTTAGGACATTACCTCTCTCTTTGGATTTTCTCACTTGGTTAAAACCTTAAATCTCATTATATTAGTATTTTGGAAATACAAAGTCTTATAGGACATGGGGAGAGAGTGTTGTAGAGACCTGGTTGGAGGTTTGGTCCAGTTAAATATTTGTAATTAGTAGATAAATTGGGTGGAGGTGAGCTCCTTTTATAGGTGAATGGAATGGAATTTTTGTAAATATAACTTCTTAATATAAAGTGTGAATATGTTTCATATTTAATGTTGATAAAAAGTGTAAAATAATGGATTTTATAATGAGTTAAATTATAAAATTATTAAATCATTCATTTTCACATTCAATGTCCTAATTCCTAAAAACCATTACTTTTTGTTTTACCTGGTCCTAGAGGTTCTAATAGAGTGTTTGGGTTATTATATTCTTCTAAATTTAATTGTTTTGTTTTGATATAATGATAAAAGGTTGGGTCACGGTATCGGGTTAGTTCATGGTAGCTATAGTGGTAGTTTTTTTATCTCACAGTAGTTTTTTGGATCCTAGTAGCAAGTTGGTCTCACAGGAGTAGGTTGGCTCAAGCTAGTAGTCACGATAAAAGGTTTGTACCATGGTAACAGGTTGGATCATATTAGTGGGTTGGGTCATTATATATGGTTGGATCATGATATAATGTGGTTCCCACAATAATAAGATGGTATCATTGTTGCGGGTTGGATCACAATGGTAGGTTGGTATCACTGTTCTAGGTTGGTCTCATGGTAGCATGTTGGTCTGACAATAATAGGTTGGCTCATTATAGAAAATTTTCTCAAGGTATCAGATTGTTTTATGTTATCATGTTATCCTCACGGTATTATGTAGGTCCCATGATTATAGTTTTTTCTCCCAATAGTATGTTGGTTACATGGTAGAAGTCATATTAGTGAGTTAGTCACACGGTAGCAAGTTGGTCTCATGATCTAGTATTTCAAAATTATTGGTTCTTTCTAAAAAAAATTTAAATAAAAAAATATCATAAATAGGTTTAAAAAACCTATATAAGGTAAATCAAGGTCCATTTAAAAGTTGATATTTATACCCCTAGTTTTGTAAAATAATGAATCTTTTAAAATGGTTCATCCCATGTGAATTAAATGAGAGCCTTATTAAAGTTTAATTAATGTTTAACCTATTGGAAATCCATATGGTCCTGAATAATTAACTAAAAAAAGAATAACATTTATTTGTTTTAATAATTTATTTCTTTCATCATGTTTGGAAAAACTAGATTTTTGTTATTGGCCCTTGAAAAGTCATCAACTTCCATCAGGGGCCACCTGATTCAGGTTTCTATACATGTCCAATAGTTTATTTCTCACACTTTATTCAATATAATCGATTCATGTTTGAGGTACAATATTGAATCTCATTAATTTTACCTCCTAGGTAAAATTATAAAAGGTTTTTAATTCTTTAGTTTTGGGACATCTAGGTAGAAATATCATCATTTTCTCTTTCCCCAATTTTCTATGTAGTGTGTTTGGGAGCTTCCTAAAGAGGTTGGGGATTCATTGATTATATTTTTTCATATAAAATCATAATGTTATCATGATTTATTTCTTTTTATGATAGTTTAATTAACATTAATAAATATCAAACTTTACTAAATACTGGACCTTTTTTTTGGTTAAAGTGATTGCATGAGTTTTACACTATTATGAATGTTTTCCCTTTTTCTTATAGGTAGTCTTCTATCAATGATTATGATATGATTTAGCATGTTTTTGGGATTTGAATTTGATAAATAACATAAATCATGATATTATTATTGGATAAATAATAAATTGTTATGTAAAATTGTTTAAATCATGTAATGCTTGTAGGCTAAACAATAACGGGACATGTTTAAGTGAAATCATTCTTACTTATAGTTTAATGAAACTAGAATTTATTCTTGAAAGTATGTTTAAATAATTAAGAAATTTTAATATTTTATGTATTTGGATTATAATGGTTATAAATTGTTATAAATGAATATGTTAATACAAGACAGAAATGAACTGTTTGTTTGATAAAGAGAAATATTTAGGGCCAAACGAGCCTATTTTCTTGAGAATACTGGATGAATTGGTTTTTAGGGCCTATATACCCTATTAAATGTTATTGTTTTCTTTTTACCAATATGATTTATGTAGATTTGATCCTTAATATAAGACATTATGTGAGGCTATAATAGATAATGGTTAGCGAGATAGGGGTGGAGAGGCCCAGGTTTGTATCAACAGTTGGTTCTTATCATGGTAGGATGCATGGGGATATGCATGGAGGTGTAAGGTATGGAACTAGTAATATTTCTTATTGATGAATCCTCTTAAAGGCCAGATAATCAGGTTTTTTGTTTCCATATACCATTTTGTACTAATTGAAGTAGCTTTTTGGGTATGGTTCTTGTATATTCTTTTATGGTAGATTATGTAGAGTCATTGAGTACCTAGAAATATAAAATGATAATGAATGTTAAATGTTTTAATCAATAGGGTTAGTTCTTGAATAAAATACAAAATTATTATAACTCGTGAAGAATTGTGGAATAGTTAGTTTATATTTGGAGGTAATGGGAGTCATTTTATGATCATGTTTAAGTAGTCTTTAATGGTTAATTAAAAGAATTAATTAAATGTAAAACCTTATTGGAATGTTTTTGTACTTATTTTATATTTATTCCTTAGCGATGGTATTCGGGTGTCTAGGTGACGGTACCTTTAGTTGATCTTAAGACAAGGTTGATGCACATAGTGTGTTTTTATACTATATATATCATGTATGTTGTGTGATTTCATATGATACTCCAAAAATGTTGGTAGGGTGACCAACATACAATGGACATTGTGATAGTGTTTTCCTCAACATCAAATTTTTTCTATAATGGATGAATGACTACCCCCCCCCCCTTCCTACTCTATTCTCTAGGTAGTATTATATACTAGTATGAATAGTGGTTACCTTTTGAATATATGTGTGAAGTGGTCCATAATGGATTTTTATTATTTCACACACATGTATCTCTGGATATAGTATGATATGTATTATTATAGGTATTCCATGTATGGGATGTGATATCTTGAAAAATAATATTTGAAATATAGGATATTATGCCTCCCAAAATCTACTCGGTTACTATCTAGATATGTAGAATGGTAATATGGGATGATTTGTTCGATGGGGTTCATTATATACTATAGTTTCCTCGATGTATTTGGGTAGGATTATATTTAAAGACAGAAGGCTCGGTATTTATGATGTTGGGGAAGAGAGGCAACCTTGTGGGAAAGTGTAGTGGGAAATTTTATTTGATTTATGGTGGATATTATATTATTACTCATATGTGATATTTTGTGAGAGATGAATTGTAAGGATGGGAAAATAGTATATCTGTTTATGTGATGAGTTGGTTTCACTTGTTGTTCACTATGATTTAGTATGATTTATTTATTTTTTATTTTGTGATAAGATTGGGGGAGGATATTGCTTAATATAAATGTTATGATCATCCAATGTATACATAAATTATTTTCTAGGACTGTAGGATCTAGTTAATGATCAGGCTGGACATTATTATCTCATTGAGTTGTTCAGGGTCTATTTTGGATTTGAGATCACTATCGAGTATTTAATTTAATTACTTATAGTTTACCTATGAAGTTGTTCCAGTTGTGTGACATTACATGCATGTTTTAGGTTCTCTTATATTCAACTCTAAGAAGTAGTTTATTAGTGTATTTATCCTATCTCTAGTTCCTCATATTCTTATTAAAGGTTAATTCTTCCTATTTTTGTGTATGATATACCCTCAACACTTTTCAATAACCCATGGCCAATTGGGGGTAGTCTTGGGGAATCATTATCTCTATTATCATATCATTAACCCAATAGGGTTTCCTCTGGGTGGAGGGGGTCATGAAATAGTGTTATCTAAATATAATTTGGCATGTTTTTCAAGATATATTATATATTTTTTCAATAGTTTTTTGTAAATTAATTGAGGAAGTTAAAGGAAATTTTTTAATAACCAACTGATAAATCGATAAAAAAGGTCTATAGAAGGAAGTTATTGAAAAGGTAAAACCATTGGAAGTAAAAAAAAAGGGGGTTCTTGTTTTTGGCTAAAATTTAGGAAACTTTGCATATAAATGATAAGAATTGTTTCCTTTGAGTTAATTATGGAGGTTAGGAAACATTACTAACAAATTCATCAAGTGATGGAAGAGGTGAAGGAAGTTTTATGAACTACGTTAGGAAACATTCCTAAAGTTAGACAATTTCATTTCATTATTAAAGCTTCTAAAATAATAAAGAAACTCAGGATCCAAGATTAAGTTGAATATTATCATAAAAAGTGAGAGAATTACAACAAAGTCACCAAAAGTAGATCACCAAATGCATATCACTTGATATATATCACCATATTGATTGATTAGTTTGAAAGGGACTAGATGTATGATGTTGGATATGTAGCATAATATTTCCAAATTAACTATAGCTATAATCATAAAGTTTCTGAATGTTATCAAATGGGCCATATATGAGGTTATAGAATATAGATTTGTAATAAGTCGAAGTTTGAGAGGCAGTAAAAAGGTTTTAGTAGTAGATGCCTACAGAATGCATAAGGGTACATGTTATCTCACATATGGGTATTTAGAGACCTACATAAGGGTAACATGACCTACATAAAGGTACAAATGATATCATATCAAAACATTCAAACGGATAAAATTAGAGTAGATCAATGTATGAGATCTCTATTATCTTTCTGAAAAAATATGTTTGTATGAAGTTTTTAAGCAGATGAAGGTTTTGTTACAACCTATAAAAAATTTTATGTTATGAAGTCAAGGAGTGTGTTGTTGTTTGGAGGCTACTGGATAAATTACATTAGATAAAGATCCATCAGACCATGTTTTTTATGACCGAGATGTTGTCCCTCCAACTGAATGAAAGATCTTATAGATCTTCCCAAAGATCATCGGATGAATATGAGTAATTATTGGATAGAGTTCCTTGATGACATCTGGAAAAGTACTATGTTGTTATAGGCTAGAGAAATATGAAGGATCCCCTAGTAGAAAAAGATATATATAGACTAATATGAGGCATAAGTTCTATAAGTTGTACAATTCACAAAGTCCTACCGATTAGTGCACAAGAAAGTGAATCAGTTGAAAATATGGTTTATCAAAGAAGATGTTGGGATGAGCTTGGAAGACTAGGTTGACCAGTCAATGTTTCAATGGAAGAATGATCATTAAATAAATGACTTCATCAAAAAATAATATCATGTAAAAAAATGATGACTCGTAAATATAACATATCATCCAAATATAAGTCATTCCATTGGATAAAAGAATACATTGAAGTTCATCATTCAAACATTTGTTAGTACATCATTCCATGAATTCATAATAAGAGAAATAATCGAATTTATGTAGAGTTGAATATATTGGTTCAATCATATGATTCATATCAGATATAAGAGAGTAAGATAAAGCATAGCTAGATGGGGATGTTATTATGAATTCATTGGAAAACATTGTAACACCCCTAACCCTAGTTTCCACCTGGTCAGCTATTTATTACATGTAAAACAAAGTAAAATATATATCAATAAAAGGATTAGGTTTTATTATTACTCAAAAAAATAGATACATTTTATTTCAACTTTAAAATATTATAGTAAAAGTATTTATCCCACAATCATATACTTCTTAGATCAAAGTACTCAACTTCATTTCCTAGGTAAATGTTTAAATGAAGAAAAGGTGGTGAGATTAAATTCTCAGTAAATGAAAAATGTAGATCAGATGAAATATCATGTATACAATTGAATCCATAATAATGAATACACAGTTGTAATCCATGAAATAATGAGAAATTTAAATTCACTAAAACTAAAACATAATCTAAGAGATGGAATTGAATAATGTCATACATCATAATCATATTACTGAGGCCTTATGGTAAGACCTTATACAAAAAAGGATAAAGATTCCCCAATTACCCTATCTTAGTTTTCCCATGATACCTACCACTACACTAAGGGGATATAAAATTTTGGTCCACACCTGTCACATAAAATTCCAATGCATCCCATCACATTCTAGTTGATTATATTCTATACATGGCATAATGTTCAAGGATGAACCACTTAGAAGTGTGTCACACATTTTCCCAATAGAGAATATCATACATGATCTTATTTTATGAAAACAATATGTTGTACCTCTCGTTCCCCTCGTTGTTTGATTTTCATGATCACAATCACCTTAATATTTGTCTAACATTGTTTTAAGTGTTTTTGTTTTATAGGCAAAAGATTGCCAAGGGAATGGCCCAAGAAAGCATCTCAAGTGGACTGAAATTCAGTCCACCGGCCAACCGGTGTGATAGCACCGGCCCGCCGGTGGACCTGGCAGAGGCATTGCCCACTGCCAGGCTCCACCGGTCGGCCGGTGGCTCTGTCACCGGCCAGCCGGTGGCACTCAGCCCAAATAGTGTTTGCTACTGTCTTGCCACCGGCCAGCCGGTGGCTCCTCCACCGGTCGACCGGTAGAGCCTGGACCAAATCTCCTCTCCTCTGCCAAGGCACCGGCCAGCCGGTGGATCTGTACCGGCCAGCCGGTAGCCCAGTCAAACTAGCCGTTGGCTTTGACCAGTCAACCTTCTTTTGGCCTCCAACGGCTCCGAGGACTTCTCCAACAGCTCCGAAGGCCCCCAATGGGTTCCATTCCTATAAATAAAGGCTGAGGAAGCTCCGGACACTAACCGGATCATATACCAAGCGCCCGGACATATTGTTGCACATTTGACGAACCTCCGGCGCTCCACCTTCAAGGATCCTCAAGTGCTCCAATCCAATTCCCAATCCAAGGAGCACCTCAAGAAGCTTGGGAGAGCACGCTACATCAACTCCATCATCCAATTGGCGCCCAAGTCTTCCTCCAATACGGTTTTTCTTGTATTTATTATTTTGAGCTTAAAATTGGGTTTGTGCCTACAAACCCCAAACCCTTTTCTCATCCCCCTTTCTTTTGGGTTTCACACCACCACTAAGGTGTGAAGAGGTTTCGTCAAGCCTTTCCTTTTAAAAGGCTTGAGTTTTCGGTGAGCTAGCCTTCACCCGTTAAAAAGGCTAGTGGGTTCTTGCTAAACCATTAAAAGCAAGTGGGTTCTTGCTCAACCACTAAAAGAAAGCTGTAATAGGTCCTAGTGCTACCTCAAAGCCTAGTGGGTTTCTTGCTAAAACCATTGAAAAGAAAGCGGTAGGAATCTCTCAACGGTTGAGTTGGGAGTGGAGACGTAGGCCGGGTTTTTTCCGAACTCCGTTATCAATTTTGTGTGTCTTGCCTTCTTTATTTCCGCTGCATCTTTCACTTTGATTTTAAATTTGTTAATCATTTTTTAAAAGGCAATTCACCCCCCCTCTTGCCATCATTCCCTTGCTTCTTCCGCCCCAACAATTGGTATCAAAGGGAGTATTTGAATAATTCCCTAACCGGTTTCAAATTTAATGATCCTATTTTTTTTTGATGGCTTCTACCGCTTCTTCCTCTCAATCCCCCGAAGGACATTCTTTGGATCGTGCTCCATTCTTTGATGGAGCCGATTATACTTTTTGGAAAACCCGCATGACCACATTTCTTAAAAGCATTAGCTATCCTATTTTTAAAATTGTCATGCATGGTTATACTCTCTCTAGTAAAGATGAATCTCAATGGACCCCCGTTGACATTGCAAATTTCGAGCTTGATGGCAAAGCCATGAATGCTCTACATTGTGGGCTGGATCGTAATGTTTTTGATTGTATTTCTTCTTGCACTTCCTCTTATGATATTTGGAAATATTTAGAGCTAACCCATGAAGGTACTAGCATGGCTCAAAAGCAAGAACCCGCTCAAAACCAAGAACCCGCTCAAGAGCAAGAACTCGACGAAAAATTCAAACCCGCTTTCCCACTTCACAAGAAAAGGGCCAAGAAAAAGAAGGGAAACAAGAAGGATTCAAAGGCATCTTGGAGTGATAGCTCCACCTCTTCATTCTCCTCCTTCTCCTCGAGCGACCAAGGTAAAAAATGCCTAATGGCAAATCATGAGGTATCATCTTCTGACTCTTCTTCCTCGTCTTCTAGTTCTTCAAATTCTTTCAATCATTTGTCTTATGAAGAACTCCAACATGTTAGGGACCAACTTGAAAATGGTTTTCATGAACTTTCTTCAAAATTTGTTTCTTTGAAAAAGTCTTTCAAAAAACTTTCCTCCGAAAAAGACCAACTTCTCAAAGAGAAGGAGGAACTCTCCCTAAAAATCCAAAATTTCCCCAATGTTGATTATTTGGAATCAACCATCAAGGACCTTAGAGAATCCTTAGCCAAGTTCACCCAAGGTGAACAAAATTTGACCAAATTATTGGGTTCTCAAAGGGTTTCTAGAACCACTCAAGGACTTGGCTATACCAACCAAGGTTCCTCCTCCCATGCACCCACTTTTTTTGTAAGGGGGATCTCTAGTTATAAATTTTGTAATTATTGTAAAAAACCCGGGCACCTCATTTATGAATGTAATTGTAAAAACGCCCGGTATGGTCAACCCAAAAGTATTTTCTTTTCGGACGAATTTTATAGGAGAAGACCCGCTATGAGACAAGTATGGATTGAAAAATCCCTTCTAGCGAGTCTCTCCGGGCCTAAAATCATCTCTTTTCAAAATCCTTCTCCCCGGTGACTTTTTGTTTTTATTTAGGGGGAGTTAGGATTGATTAAGCTTTTCAATTTCAAATTTTTTTTCAATCTTTCAATTTCAACACTTGGTTTCAAAATTTTCAAGTCAAAATTCTCTATTCAATTTTGATTCAAAACTTTCAATTCAAACTGTTATTCAATTTTCATTTCAATTTCAAAAATCTCAATTGATCTTTCAATTCTCATTTCTAGTTTTTCAAACCCTTTTCCCTCAATCAAGTTTTATGCCCCATTCTATTTTGATAATCACAAAGGGGGAGAAATTTCTTGATTGATTAGGGGAGAATCCTTTTCGTCATGCTTATCATTTGGCCACAATTTCAGTATTTTACTTTGATTGTTTCGGTGATTGTGATCATCAAAATAGGGGGAGATTGTTGTACCTCTCGTTCCCCTCGTTGTTTGATTTTCATGATCACAATCACCTTAATATTTGTCTAACATTGTTTTAAGTGTTTTTGTTTTATAGGCAAAAGATTGCCAAGGGAATGGCCCAAGAAAGCATCTCAAGTGGACTGAAATTCAGTCCACCGGCCAACCAGTGTGATAGCACCGGCCAGCCGGTGGACCTGGCAGAGGCATTGCCCACTGCCAGGCTCCACCGGTCGGCCGGTGGCTCTGTCACCGGCCAGCCGGTGGCTCCTCCACCGGTCGACCGGTAGAGCCTGGACCAAATCTCCTCTCCTCTGCCAAGGCACCGGCCAGCCGGTGGATCTGTACCGGCCAGCCGGTAGCCCAGTCAAACTAGCCGTTGGCTTTGACCAGTCAACCTTCTTTTGGCCTCCAACGGCTCCGAGGACTTCTCCAACGGCTCCGAAGGCCCCCAATGGGTTCCATGCCTATAAATAAAGGCTGAGGAAGCTCCGGACACTAACCGGATCATATACCAAGCGCCCGGACATATTGTTGCACATTTGACGAACCTCCGGCGCTCCACCTTCAAGGATCCTCAAGTGCTCCAATCCAATTCCCAATCCAAGGAGCACCTCAAGAAGCTTGGGAGAGCACGCTACATCAACTCCATCATCCAATTGGCGCCCAAGTCTTCCTCCAATACGGTTTTTCTTGTATTTATTATTTTGTGCTTAAAATTGGGTTTGTGCCTACAAACCCCAAACCCTTTTCTCATCCCCCTTTCTTTTGGGTTTCACACCACCACTAAGGTGTGAAGAGGTTTCGTCAAGCCTTTCCTTTTAAAAGGCTTGAGTTTTCGGTGAGCTAGCCTTCACCCGTTAAAAAGGCTAGTGGGTTCTTGCTAAACCATTAAAAGCAAGTGGGTTCTTGCTCAACCACTAAAAGCAAGCTGTAATAGGTCCTAGTGCTACCTCAAAGCCTAGTGGGTTTCTTGCTAAAACCATTGAAAAGCAAGCGGTAGGAATCTCTCAACGGTTGAGTTGGGAGCGGAGACGTAGGCCGGGTTTTGGCCGAACTCCGTTATCAATTTTGTGTGTCTTGCCTTCTTTATTTCCGCTGCATCTTTCACTTTGATTTTAAATTTGTTAATCATTTTTTTAAAAGGCAATTCACCCCCCCTCTTGCCATCATTCCCTTGCTTCTTCCGCCCCAACACAATATATTATATGGGTAATTAATAGAGTTCCCTAAATAATTTATCAACAAGAATGTATAAGTTAATTCCCTCAACATATTAAGCGATGTTTAGGGATTTATAGTTTTCAAAAATTACCCACGAAAAATGATTTATAAGAAGTTATAGATAATAGTTAATTATCAAGATTAAGATTACCAATGGTTTTAGGAAATTATATTTTCAATTTAAGGATAAAAAATAAACATATACATTATATGACACCATATAAATTCTATGTTTTGGTCTATAAAGAGAATTATAATTAACCACAGCATATCCCTAGGGTGTCTCAAACCAAGTGTGTAGTGTAGTTCCATTCACCGTGAACTAGGATGATGATTGAGATATACCCAAATAACTATTTTTTGGATTATTATCCCAATATGCATGTAAAATACTAAAATATTTATGAAATATTTCTCTTTAACTGTTTTTATTTCTTCAATAACTGGTGTTACATGCAAAAGCAAGTTTAGACAAACTGTGTAACCTTATTAAAATAATATCATATATCCATTGAATTGGTGTATATAAATAGTAATAACTAAATTTTGTAAACTATATGGTATAAAGATTAATAAAAATTAATTCATTAGCTATCAAATAATTAAATTTAAATAAAAAAATTATTTTAAAAAAAAAGTGATGTTTTCTCTGAAATTTTTTTTTTTATGCGCAATGTATTTTATATTTGTAAATTAAAATTAATATGTATTTTTGAATGATTTTAATTAAATTTATTTATTTGTTACTTTTTATGATTTTTTAAACATTAAAAAATAATTTTGTAAGAATGGGAAAAGAATAAATCTTTTTTTTTCTCAAAATTATATTGTTTTCTAAATAAAAATTTTTGTCACAATTTACACTTACATTAAAATTAATTTCTCACATTTATAGGTGTTTGATTGGATTAAAATAATCACATATTTAGAATGAGGATATCTAAATTTGGTAAATAGTTCCCTTTTATTTTTTTGTCAATATGAATAGTAACCATGTTAAAATTTATCTCCTCATAAAAGAGAAATTCGAATGAATATAGATTAAAAATAAGTGGTATGGTCATAATTATTTATCCTAATTCTTAACAGATGAATTTAATTCAACACTTGTAACCTTATTCTTAAATTTTATTAGTTTAATGGACACTTTTCCATTATAATAACTTATATATTATTTAAATTAAAGAAAATTAAAAACATTCACTCTCGTTGTTTTTATTATATCATATGTGTCTACATAGGGAAAAAGTAAGTTATTAATGAATATAATTTAATATATTGAGATTAATAGAATTATTATTATTATATAAATTTATTATTTATTTATTTTAATTATATAATGAGCCTAATTTCTTCGGAAACATTGATGAAGCATTTCTCTGATTAATAAATAAAATAATAAATGATTTTAGAAAAATTAAAAGAAATATAATTAGTGTTATTTAATGCATTACATGAATTTTATTGGTGAATATAACATATTAGGGTTTTTTATAATATTATATTTGAATTAAAACATTTTTCTGTATGCATTCTAAATCAAATTAAGTGAATAGTGTCTAAATTGACAATAATGATATTTTATAAGAATAATATTTAATTAAAACACATAGAATTAATAAAAACCTTAAAATATAAAAAATGGAATAATTTATGGTTGAAATATTTCAAAATTTTCTATTTATAGGTCTTTTTAAACCATTTGGATTTAGATTGAATGAATTGAATTTTAATCTTTCAAGAAATTCCAAGAGTGCCCCCCCATAAAAGGGAACCTATCATTCATATTATTTACAACACTTTTAGAATTTTATCTGAACCATAAACTAGAAAATTATATTATCCACTTATATAGTCACATTCCATGGGTGATAGAATTTTCAAAATACCAACTCTAGGTTTGTCATAAGGATATCTAAAGGAGTTATTTCTATGAAGAGGTAATCACCTTAACTGATCACTTACTTTTATACTCATACCTTCCTCATCAAAAACTGTGGAATTTTTAATAAAATAATAACTTAATTATCTTCCATATACTTAAATGTTATTATCATTATAAAAACAATATTATACACCATATTTCCCATCAAACGATAAGTGAAAGTATCATTTTTGCGTACATATGACCTATCATCTCTACATAGAGATACAATTAAATTCTCATCACCATATTTTATGGATGGGTATTATAATAAATTTAATATTTATAAAATAATTATACATTTTTTATGATAATATCATGACTTCCTTCTTACCATACAATCCTTTGGAAACAATAATGCCGTTCTTTTGTACGTGTGGACTACCACCTCCATGAAGCAATTTGATTTTTTTTCAGTTATATTTTACTTAGATGGTAATTAGGATGAATTTTAAGAATATATATGATATATTTTAAATAATAAAGATTTTTTAAAGGTGAATTACTATTTACCATTATTTCACTCCCTCGTTCCAAAAATGGAAACAATGTTCATGCATATGTATGAACAACCTTCTCTATAAACGGTGTAAATCATTTTTCAATATAAATTTATTTAGATGAATATAAGTATATATATAATAAATTTATTTGATATCTATATCATTATTATAATTATAGAGTTTTTTTAAACAAGATAAATATACAAGAACCAGAACTACTGAACTCAAATATTCATGATAAACAAAATATTTAACACCTAAAAATAACAATTTTAATAAGTAATTATTAATAAAGGGTAATTGTAATGTTATAAAGTGATCATATATGATTTTATAAGTATGAAAAATAAATTTTTATATAACTATAATTAATATAAATTTATTATACAAGGGTTTAGAGTGATTTCTAAGCAAGGAAGACTCAAGTTAAGGGTTTTATTTCACAATCCAATAAATAATTGGAATCGTATAAATTTAACTCTCCATTTGTATAATTATTTGATATTTCTCTTCCATACACATATTTTTTTTAGAAAAGTAAATAATTTGTTATTATTCTCTAATTAATGTTTAAATTCCTTTTTACCCATGTTTCTCTATTTACAAAATGTTTGAAAAGTAATTATTTTATCGTTTTCATAAAGCGGTATGTTTTGACTTTATAAAAGTAATTTTTTTAACTTATATAACATGAGTGAGTTTTCCCATCATCGTGAATAATTTTTTATTTAAATATAAATTTATAATTTCTCATGTTAATTTTCAAATAAAATTTTTGCCTTTATAATTGTGTAGATTTTTAAAAAAAATGATTCCAGAATAGAAATGTTATTTTGATCAAAAATTAATCCAAGTGATATTTCAAAATTATTTTCCCACCTAAGATGAAATCCATTGATATTTCTTTATATTTACTAGGATATGATCCAAGGATACCACCTTTACTCTTTCTCAAGACAGTTTATGTTTATGATTGAAATATTAAATATTTATGAAACCCATTTCCTTTCTATGAGTTCTAAAATGATTAAATGTTTATGATACAAATTTCTTTTCATGGGTCCAAATATGATGAATGTTTTATGATATTGTGGAAAACATATGTATGATTTTAATTATGTAATTGGTATAATGTATATATCACTCCAATTCATTGGGTAAAATATTATATCTCATGAGATGGTTATGGGAAACAAGTCAATGTGCTTAATAAGATGTGGGAAACAAGTCTAAGTGATTGATCCATTATGGGAAACAATTCGATGTGCATGATATTTTATGGGAAACAATTTTATGTTTTTATCCACAATGGGAAACAAGTTTTGATGCTTGATCGAATGGTCTTGGTAATCAACCTTGAATTATAAAAAAAATTCAATAATTATGACGATTCCACACACATTTATGACATGTAATTATGGATCATGATTGAGTTATGATGAGCTATCATTATGATTCCTGTATTTTGAAATTTTAATTTTTATTCCATAACTCATGTTCAGGATCGATGTTATACTGGGAATTAACTTTTTATGTTATGTTCATTATCTCATACTCATATTCTTATCTTATTCTTTGAAGTGATCATAAACTGATATCTTTCATGTTTACCCTTTCTAACCATCTAAAATAACTAATTTCTTATGATTATTTTCCACATGTTATAAAAAAATTTCTAGGGCATGCCTATAAAGTGTACTATGAGGAAATATTTTTATGGGATATTTTTAATACCTTTCATAAAATAAGAATATTGTATATCTAGTCTCTAAATACCCTAAACCTTTATGGTTATAGGGTGTATAAAATTGTTATGTATTGAATATTCATCTAAATAGATGTAATATTTTTTAATCAAAATCTCATGCCACTATAGTTGGTATTAGAGTAGGGTTTTGGTAAATATTTTGAGATTAGGGTAGGAAAAATTTTTGGAAAACACAAGGGATGGGTATAAGTATAGGATAAATTCCGAAATATTTTGTAACAATAATTAATGACCTTGGTTAAACCTAATATGTCATATAACAAGGTGTTGGGAATCAGACATTCTAAAATGATTGTTCAGAATAATGGGGATTTCCACTATGAGTATTATTTCCCACACTATGATTTTTTGTTTTATTAAATGTACATAACATGAAGGAATCATGTTAATTCTAAATTTAATGGAAAATGTAATGATTTTACAGCTGAGAAACCAAATTTTATCGGATCTAGAAAGCATAATCTATCTGTTATGCTCATGTAGCTTTCTCAGGCTATGAATCATGTTGAGTTTCCAAATGATCAAAGTAAGGAAAAATGTATTGTTGAATCATTAATGAGGAAACAAAAAAAATATTTTATTGGATATTATTATCCACTAGTTGTTGAGAGATAGATCATTACCATTGATAAAATATTTTCTATTCTTCAATGCTAGGGACATGAAATCATTTTCCTATTTATTTATCATCTTAAAGGTGAAGTAGATAAATAGTGGAATAATATAGAGAATATAAGGCAAGATAAATAAATTAAATCGAAGAAATGGGATGAGTTTAAGGGGATACTTATCACTAAGTACATTAATCTTATTCTACATACAAATATATAGAAGTAATTTCTTGATCTGAAGCAAAGGGATGATGAATTCATGGTACCTATAAGGAAAGTTTTACAAGGCTTTCATGATATTCCTAAGGTTTAATTATCATCCCTGAAAGTAAAATTGACTGATTTTTGTTGGCTTAAAACCAAGACTCTGGAAGGCATGAGCCGTAAAAGAATTCAGCCTCTACAAAGAAATCATTTAATGTGTACTCAAAGTTGAAACTGAAATTTGAGATTCACACCATTCACATGGTTTTGATAATAAAATAAATACCATGACTCATTAAAAACAAAATATATCAAATGGTGGAAAGAAATTAAAGCCATATTTGTTCCATAAATGTGGGAAGAAACATTAAGGTAGGTGTTTGAATAGAACTATGAGGTGATCTAATAGTGGAAAGGAAATTGAAAAATCCCGTAAATATAAAAAGGCGAAGAATAATCTGATTAATGCAATGGAGGAAAAACATACATCATATAATGAACCACCCATTCTATAATACTTCAAACGAAAGGAGTATGGGAATTATGCCAACTAGTGCACTAATATAAAGGCATTTTATAAATCAATGTCATCAACCACTTAATGACAAATACAAAGGGAAAACACATGTCATCAAACTATAAAAGTGGATTATGAGAATTATGTGGTGAAAGGTACACTAATCATCCACTCTAAAAAATCTAGTCTTTTTTTATTCTGGATCCACCCACTCTTTCATTTCTATATAATTTTATAAGGTTATCACCATATAAACTCAATGATTATATATTATGTTAGTTTTGAAAACTCGTAATGTAAATATGGTTATATATTAAATATATAGTTCCACTATGATTGAAGTTTGTGGAAAAGTGCTTCTTGAAAAACTTTTGATTCTCCCTTTAATTAAATTCGATGTGATTCGTGGAATGGATTTTCTTTCTCCATATGGATCTCATATTGATTGATGAGGAATGGAGTTTATGTTTTATATTCTCAATAAACCTATGATAATTTATTTATGTGAGGATGAATAAAAACTTCTAGTGGAAATTTTTTCCATATTTTGGGTCTTAATTCCTATATATAAAGGTTATATATCTTAGATGGATGGAGACAAACTCAAAATTAACTATGCTCCTATTGTATGGGAGTTTATTGATGTCTTTCTATAATAATTTTTTGTTCTTCCACCAAAACATGAGGTTTAGTGTTTAATATAACTCATACATGGTGTAATGTATATTTAAAAGAATACTTATATAATGTCCCCAATTGAGTTATAGGAATTCAATAAGCTAGTCTAGGATAATATGGACAAGGGATTCATTTATCCAAGTTAGTCAACTTAGGGTGCACCTATTCTTTTCACTAAAAAGAAAGATGTATCAATTTTAATATTTATTGATTATCGAGAACCTAAAATGATCACTATCAAGAACAATTATCCTCTACCCCATATTGATGACTTATTTGATCAAATACTTATAGCACAATACATTTCTAATATTGACCTTTATTATAGATATCACCAATTGAGGTTCAACAAAGATAATATAACTAATATTGCATTCCTAAAAAGGTATAGACACAATTAATTTATAGTAATGCATTTTGTTGTTACTAATTCCATCGCTGTCATCATGGATTTATTGAATATAGTCTTTAGAGAATACCCTTATTAGTTTTTTGTAGCCTTTATAAAATATATTCTTGTATAATAAAAGAGAAATGAATAGTATTAACATCACTTATGGATTTTTCTAAAGAACCAAAGAAAGTATAAGCTTCATTAAAAATTTACCAAATGTTAATTTTTCTTCGAAAAGATTCATTTTTGGGTCATATAATCTCAATTGAGGGTATATCAATAGAGACTTAAAAGACATAGGTTATTGATTAATGGCCTAGAATAACCCCAATAACTAAAATCCATAGTTTTCTTGGTTTGGATGCATAATATTGGGGATTTTTATAGAATTGTTTTCATCTATCAAATACACTAACCAAGTTAACATGGAAAGGACGCAACTTCCTTTGGACTGATGAATGTGAGGAATGCTTTAATGAACATAAGAGATGGATAATTAGTACACATGTGCTTACCTAACCCTGTAGTAGACTGGGTTTTTTATTTTATAGCGATGCATCAAAAAAAATAATGGTATGTGTACTCATGAAAAACATTATGGTTATAGATTAATCCTCATGAAATTTGAAGGACCGTGATTAGAATTACTCAACTCATGATTTGGAGTCTGCTTTTGTAATTTTTTCATTGAAGACATGGAGGTATATCTCAATAGAGAAAGGTGATAAATATAAAATAATTATAAAAGTTTAAAGTATATTTTCACTCAAAAACAACTTAACCTATTCCGAAGATGGAGGTTGGAACATATTAAATATTATTCTTAATAAATACGTTACCACCCTGGGAAAGTGAACAAGGTAAAAGATGCTCTGAGTCAAAAGGACCACACTTTCTTATATATTATGATAATCACAAAAGGTCAAATATTTATAGACCTTTAAAGGACAGATCCTAAAATCTTAAAGGAAGGGGAGAAATATTATCTTTACCAAATGAATTTTCAACCATATATACAAGTGGAGATTAATTAGGTAGAAAAGGAAGATTTGGAGATGAAAAAGAAAATGAGAAATGTTTCTAAGATCAAACTTGATTGTGATGGAATAATAATCTTTAAGAACTGTGTATGTGTCCCATCCATACTAAATTTTAAGTGGGAGCTATTAGATGAGTCATATAGTTCATAATACTCAATCCATTTTGAAGTACAAAGATGTATGCCGACCTGAAAGAGTATTTCTAGTGGAATGTCATGAAAACAGATATTGTAGAGTAAGTATCTTGGTGTTTGGTTTGTTAGTAATTTAAGGTTGAGAAACAAAAGTATAAGGGGATGTTACAATAATTAACTATATCTGAATTGAAATGAGAAAAAATCCCCATGGATATTATCATCGAAATACACAAAACATTTAAAGTCCATAATGTTATTTGGGTTATAGTCAATCACCTTTGGAAGTTAGTAAACTTCATTGCTATCATAGAATATTTCTCTCTTAATAAACATTTCAGAATATATATTAATGAAGTTGTATGATTTTTGGATTGTAAGAGTATACAAATGCTATAAGATGGGGTTGAATAGTAGTTTAAAAAATAAAACTAACATAAATCCCAAACCTACTTTATTATAGTGATCTGACATAGAAATCATCTGAGTATCAAAGTATATGAATTGGACTAAGAAGTCATCTGATAAATCAGAGTAACGAATTGGGAAAATAGACAGTCTGATAAAAAAAATTTAGAAAATCTTAGTAAAAAATAACTTTCTAACATAATTAAATTTTATAAAAACAACTTGATAAAATAAGTAAAATAAAATCTTATAATAATTTATGAATTAATTTCACAAATATTTATAAAATATTTTTATTTTAAAACTTTTAGAGATAAGGAAGTCAGAAATACTGACTTAGGAAATCCACTATTTTCAACCTAACATTAAGGTCTATCATTCCTCAATAGGAAATCCATAAATTTGAAGATCAGTCTAAGCTCTATCATATAATAACTTATAAGCCCTCTATTATCCTAGTTGATATCACCAATCTTTCTATCCCTAGAACCCCTTCATCTAAACTCATATCAGAACAAGAAATTAAATAAGAAAAAATGTTATATGAAATTTACAATCCTCACAATCGATTCCTTAGAATAAAAAATCTTTTAAGGATTATAAAGTGTAAGAAATATATTTTTAGGTGGAGAAATAGTCATACATATTTAGTTGAAAATGCATTATCTCTCAACTCTTCAAATTCACTCCTATGTATATCCATCCCTCTGAAGGTCATATTTTCTTTGAATCTTAGAGTTGGTTACAACGGCCTTGGATGTTCTTCACTCTACATATTAGAAGATTATATCTCCATATATTACCATTCTAGTAGAACCATTTGAATTCAATAATAAATTTATTTCATCTAATAGAAACAATTCTCACAATCAGATTATAAACTTTTTTGTTCAGATGAAAAACATTATTCATCCAATTTATGAAATTCTAACACACAAATAGACTAAATATTATCACTCAGTTAGACAAAATATAATCACACCAATTATATAATATTAGTCACATCATTATAATAAATATTTTTCACGATTATATATTAGATATCATCATATCGATAAATTAGATATTGTCATTCATATAGACTACATATGGTCATACCGACAAACTGAGTATTTTCAATCTGATGGGGCATAATATCATCAATATGATGGACCAAAATATCTTCAATATAATAGAATATACCATAGTTAGTCTGATGGATCATACTTATGTATTTAAAGTTTATATAAGTTTAGTTAAAAACTATTTTTGTGTCCAATAGAAAAAGTTTTTTTTCAAAAAAAAACATTCTAAAAGACTTTGAATATATAAAGTTAAAAAAATATGGTTTTAAGAAGTTTTTTTTTATTTTCAAAATAAAGGAAAGAAAATGTTGAAATTATAAAATTTTAACTCAACACTATCCCCCATTTGAAAAGAAAAAAACACGACACTTAAAATGAAAAAAAACTACTAACTTTGAAAAAATTATAGAACCTTTGTTAATTGAAGAATTTAAAAGAATTATTTTTCAAAAGAAACTTCCCCCCTTATTTTATTACCTCCCCCATTATTGATAACTTTTTTTAGTTCAACATTCTCTATTCAAATGATCTTTCCATTAATATAATTCTCCCTTTTCAATATATCATCCACTTCAAATTATTCTCCCCCTTAAAAAAATATCACCCCTAATATATTTTCCCCTATTGTGGTTCTCAAAAATTGAAGGGGGAGGTAATAATACATCCTTGAAATGTTAAAAAATAGAAATAAGAAACAACAGTGTTAGAATAAACATTCATATAAAGTATAAAGAAAAAATATTCATTTAATTAAAATTGGACAAATATTCAAATAAAACATATAATATGAATAATTCATTCAAATGAAATACCTTTTCAAAATGTTTCGTTTTAAGTGTATCAAGTGTTCTGATGAAAAATATTCACTATTTCTTGTATAAATTCTTTAATATGACTTTCATCTTCCGTAAATCTTACTTCTTATTCTCAGTCTCTACAGCTATGGAGTAGTGTTTCACTATATTTTCCTCCAGGACTAAGAACTTTTGATTTTATAATTTTAAATTGACTATCTTCTCTTCAAGAAGTCAGGTCATTTTTTTCTTTCAGTCTCTAAAAATCCTCTTAAAAATATTATATTTAGGAATTCTCTTCTTTTAGCTTCTGAATTTCTTCTTTTAGATTAGAGAGTTAATTATTTTGTGACTCCAATAAATTTTTCAACTGATCCACAAATTTTAATCTACAAGTAACATCTTATCATAATTTCTCAAAGAATTCAGCAATATCAAATGAAACATTCTTGACTTCCTTACACTGATCATCATAGAATTTCAAATCTTTGTCAAATTATTTCAACCATCAGAACAAAGGACTAAATATTTTTCTTTTTCTCTTTGGTTTGTCGTTGAAACATTTTATGTTAGCTTCATTTTGAATAACAATTTCTGTTAAAATCTTCAAAGTTTGTGATTTTTCATTCAAACTATTTTTAATTTTTTGTATCATGATTAAATATTTAAAATATATGGAACGGAATCTATAATCATTTCTAAATTAACGAAAATGTAATCTATTATCCCATTATCTTCAGGGGCTAGAAATTAAATTGATTTTAAAGAAGGGTCAGAAATATTTTTATTAGAAGGACCAATATCTATATTTTCTTTTTCTTTCTCATTTTCAACATCTAATATTTTCATCACATCAATATCACCATGATTCTCAAATCTGTCTGATATTTTTATATGGGATTTTTATGAATCTTCTCTATCAATTCGTGAGAATTTTTCATTCACAGAAACATATATAGTAGTATTTTTTCCTGAATGGGTCAAAAAATATAAATATGATGATGATGAATTTGAAAGATTTATCTTCAAATTTTCCTTCTTAATCTTCTTCATATTCTTAATCTTATTATAAATCATTTTCTATCTACCTTTTAGTTCTTAAAGTAGTCTTTTTTGAATTATTTTGTGATCTATAAAAAAATTTCTAAACGTATTTGTGAAATTTTTTTAAACTGATTTTTGAACTTAGGTCTCAATATTCACTTCTTTACCCTTTCATTCTAAATTATAGTAGTAAAAACTGAAGTTTCAAAAATTTATACTTCTTTTGGTACCGATTTATCTGTAAAATTTTTAATGGAAATAAAATGGGTACCAGAACTGAAAATTGGTTGTACTACTGATATAGGTGAAATTAGTAAAGTAAAATTAGAAATTTCTTTCTCAACTCCATTGATCAATTTTTTTCTAACCTTAGCTTGATCAATTTTTTTTACTTCTTTTTTATTTTTTTGGGATCTTTATGGATACATCGGTTATTTTTTTAAAGACAATGCTCTTATTTTGACCAGACTAAAATCTATATCTCCTATATTTTCTAAGCCTTACACACCAAAAAACATTTTAATCTCCTCATCTAAAATATTTTGGGGTTTCTTCTTTAACTTTGGTGGAGTTGAATTATATTTCTTCTTTTCCTTCTCTAGTTCTTTTTTTTATATACTGCTTTAATAATGGATAGATATTTCTCTTATTTATATATAATATTTTTTATCTCACATTGAATACAAACAATATCCTAGACATTTCTTCTTCTTTGAAGAAATAAACATTTTCCTAAACTTCTATAAACTGATTATAAATCTTCATAACTTCCTTAAAATTTACCAACATTTTTTTGATAAAATAGGAAAACATAATAATTCTCAACTTCATCGAGGTTTTTTTTATAACTTCAATAGATAGAAACACAAACTTCACTAACTTTATATTTCTCATAATGATTGGAAAATATAAGATAAAGATATCTAGAAATTTAAATGTGTCTCGGTCTCCATTCCTTGGTATTAAAAATACATACATCAATAATGTCATAAATATCATATCCAATGAAAGATGGATCTAGAGAAAATACTCATTGAGATAGAAATAAATAAAGAAATTTTAATTTTTTTTGTGTAATAATGGGAGGTTGGGTAGGATTTTATAAGTGTGGTGAGTGGATTTTCATGGAATGATTTATTAATTATTTTATTATTTCTCTTTCATTTAGTGATCCGTTATAACCATTATTGTCAACCACCACCCTTAATGCCTCACAATAGTGTTTAGTGAAAAAAATAGTTAAATAGAACTTCCTTGGAGGAAATTAGTCATTATTACATAAATATGTTGACATATATACCATATTTACTATATTTTACCAAATTTCACCATTTTTACCATATATTACTATTTTAATAAAAATTACCAAATTTAATCCCTTAGATAATTTTAACATCATAATTATAAATATTTAATCTATTTTATAAAGTTCAATATCTAATTATGTACATTGTTCCTTTTATATCAATTTGATACATTAATAAAAATAAATTATAACAATGTAAATATTTTAAATTTCATAAATAATTTACAATATAACACAACTCATCCCATAGATAAACACCCTCTAATAACAACATAACACGCACCAAGGTTAATTTTTGAAATATTACTACTTTCATAAAGTGATTCAGCAAACATTAATTGGCTGGTGATCTCCACTAACTTGAACTTCTCCCAAAGATGGTTTCTCTCTAACTTCACTTGTTGGAGTTCTTCTTGGGCTCGGTCAACGGTGTTCCCTAGTTGTATGATACCATGTTTTTTAATTAGTTTCAATTTTTTATTTAGTGGATGGGTTCGATCTTAAACTAAAGATTTTCATGTAAGTTAGAGCATTATAACACTTAAATATGATTTTTTTGGATGGGCTTTAATCCTCAAGAGGTTTCTTGTCAGTTTGGATGAGTTATGGAAGCATCGGGCTCAGAAGAATAAGTTTTTAGAGAAGTATAAAAGGGCACATAGTTGGCACATTGTTAGTTTTAACCATGCTTCCCAAACCATATGGCCCATTTTTATTGAAGCATGGTTCATTTAACCATGTGGGGGATCCTTCACAGTGATGTAGATATTTATAATATATTTCATAGGTGGTGCACATCTTTTGCTTTCAAATTGATCAACTAGCCATTTTAAGGGAGGTGGTTTTGGATAGTAACCATTATGTGGTTTGAAAAACTGTGTGTCTAGGCTTGGAAGTCCATGTGTCTTTTGGATAGAACTCTTGCATAGTTGGTGTATGGTTTGTCAAACTGTGTGGATAAATCATTTTTCCCTTTAAAAATGTGAATTTACCATTTTTTCCCAGCCTCTTTATATTCGTTTCCTCCCTATTTCTCCCTCGCTTCCCACACACATCATCCTCGCTTGAGTTTTCCTCTCCTCCAATTATAGGCATTGAGGTTTCTCCCTCATTTCTTGTTCGAATTGAACATCCCTGGTTTCGTTGGATAGCTCTGAGTTAATATATCAATCCCCTTAATTGTTTTCTTTTTTTATCTCACTATATTGAATTCTAAATCTATGTGATCCCTTTTACCCTATTTTTCAAGAGTTTGTCTATTCTTATGGTTTATCTTGTTTTGGATCAATTAAAAAACCAATATTTTATGAGTGGATTATCCTATGTACAAGTTAGGTGTACTATAGATTTTCCCATAACGTTTAATCACTAATAAATTATTATCATTATGTCACATTCCATAATTTCCACACATTTCTCCTAAAACCTAAAATACCTTAAATTAATTTCTTTGGACAATAACATTAGTGTCCTTAGACCCCTTATCATGTTTGTAGCTTAAAAGCCTAAACCTGAACCACCACTTGAGGTGTGTTAGATTACTTAATTTTTCACAGTCGTTGATTATTGATTAAAACACCCCTTGGGTGTGTTCTTTAAAAGGCTTGGCACATTTATAAATACCTTAATGAATTAAAAAGGTTTAAATAAACCCATTTTCCTTAATAACATACTTTATTCTCAGCTTTTTTAGTTAGTGAATCTCATCAGTTGAATCAAATTTGAATTTGGATAATGAGATGTGTCATGATGACTTATAATATAACATAGTTGTTTTACATAGCCATAATTTTTTTGTAAATGATATTAAATTAAAATCAGGTATGTGTACTCACATGGCCTGTTTTATTTATTATAATTAAATAATAAATAGTTTGACATGAAATTGTAAGTTAGAATAGATAGTCTCATGCCCTCTAAAACATGTTCAGTAATTTCACCTCCTTCTTGTAACCAAACCATCCTTCTAAGTAGGTTTTGGTTGTCAATTAAAAATGTCATGGTTTGAACACTAACACGACCTTAGAACACTTTGCTTATTTTTTCATGGGCATGGTATCCTTCATTAATCATGGGAATGGTGTCCTCTATTATTTATGGGTATGGAGTCCCCTATTATTTATGGGCATGGAATCTCATATTCTTCAATGATCAATGGGAATGGTGTACATTATTGTGATAATTAGGCATGGAATCCTATATAAATTATGATACTCAGGCATGGAGTCCCTTACTATGATAATCGGGCATAGAATCACTTATAAATTGTGATACTCAGTCATAGAGTCTCTTACTGTGATACTCATGAATTTTGACCCTTAATATTATTCGATAAAACTCTTATAACTATGCATAGATGCCTGAGTTGTGACTCAAGTCCTGGATAGCACTACGTGTCTATATTTAAGTCTATAAATGTTACTATATATATAGTGTGTGTGTGTGTGTGTGCTTAAATATTTATATACTTACATATATCTATATACATGTTGAAATATATCTAGAGGTATTCCAAATTTTTTTGAATCGGGTATGGTCATCTAGGTATCCTTGAGGAACCTGAGTCTAACTTGATTTTATTTATATTTACTATACTGATTTACTTTTTATATACCCACACACTACTAAATTTTATATTCACAAACTATATTGAATTATACACCATTAGTTGTGGGATACTGAGTATATCTCACACCTAGTTTGAGCATATATTTGGTGGCTGAATAGACTACATTGTTAAAAGTTGAGGATCATTTCTTGTGCTTTCTTGCCTTATTTCTTGATATTAATTGTGTACATGGGAGCATAGGGTTACAGGACTCGATCCATGCTCAATATTCTCATGGATATAGCCTTTGAGGATTTATTTCATTTTTTATTTCATGTTTACATATTTCTTATTGTATATTTATTTCTTATACATTGTATCATGATCACACATGATCATTTAATCCTTTATTAGATATTTTCAGTTGTAATTATTATCTTTCGATGCTCTGTTATTCATTTACTTATGATTTTTCTTTATTATACATTACTCTATGATACTCTGATCATGTCAGTATAATATCCCTATTGTACCACCATTATACCCTCACTACTTGTTGGCATCCTCTGGTGTAAGGGAAGGTGCACTTGAGGCTATGTGGTGAACTGACTCATGGAACCATTTCAGTGGATCTCGATTATAGAAGTTACGAAGAGGTATTAGAGGTTTTTTTACTTTTGTATAATTATTTTGGTATAGTATATAAGAGACTATTAATTTTTAGAAGCTTGGTTAATAGATTGATTTTAGGTTCATCAACCCCACACATGATGGAATATCAAGTTCCCAATGATGGTACTTTTGTTCATGTTTCTTATTATTATAGTTGATTGTTACTTCACCTTGTTTTGATTAATGTACTTCAACTGGTTATTGATTTATGGGATTTATATTATTTTACCTCTTGAACTATTAAGGGAATAGAAGAGTTTTGTTCATGTATAATTATAGGTGTATAGAGATTCACATGTCATGCATATATCAAGCCATGTAGGTCGCATTGCTTGATTTCTTGATACTAGATAGATATTCCTTCTTTGAATTATAATATTTCTTATCTATATATCATATTTTCGTGATAATTATAATTCTCATATATATACCAAGATTTTGTAAAAATTTATCAAACTTACCTATATTCCTTTCTGTGTGATAAAATACTAATTATATTTATGATAAAATAATTGGTTATTAAAGTCCATGCATCAACCAAAAAGGTGCTTTTTCATATAACTTGATGGTGGAACCTTAATTAACCACTTGTGAAATTTTTGTTCCAAGGATAATTGATTTCATGGTCTGAAACATTTATTGTTGTCGTCAAATGGGTTCTAGTAACAATGTATAAATGTATGGGCCATTATATATTGGGAAGGGTAACCCATATAATCAAAACATTATATATAAACTTGATATATTCTAACACCAAAGGTAAACTAATCTGGTCGCAGTTACATAAATTTAAATTTTAACTTATAAAGGAAAGTATCATTATAGTTTGGTAATGGTGACATGTCTAACTAAAACATGGTTTATATATATAAAGGCTTATACATCAATAATTTGTCCATAAAAAATGTATGGCTAATTTACTAAATTCCTAAATGGAACTAAGTAGGTTAGTTGGGGAATATTACTTATGTGATAAACCCACAAAGTTTTTAATTAATACTTAATAAAATAATTACTTTTTAGTTTTCTTAATTGG
>CAUJRU010002973.1:0-24262 GCA_963277665.1 Viscum album
GTTCAAATTATTCAACATAGTATTAAAATTCATTGTATCATAATATCCAATGTAACAATGTAAAAACATTAAATTGTATACTTTGATCACATTATAATTTCATGATCATCATCATTCATTGAACCATTTCATTGAAATATGTTTCTTTGAGATCATTTTGGTATCAATTTTTTCACTTTTCATTTTACATTACCCACACATCATAAACTATATTATGATTTAAAATTTACATTATTATTAAAACTCTTTACATTTATCATTACCATCATATCTGAATCTTCACTAGGATATAAATTGACTTTTGGTTCATTTCAATAAATAAATATAACCATTTTTTTATATTTACTTATATAACCAAAACACCTTTAGAATATTATGTGAAATTCACTTTGAATTTTGAATTGAATTGTTTTTTTATTTTTTATTTTTTGATTTCACTCATTTTGAATCATAATGCCAATATCCTTCTACAACCTATATCATCTTTAGAGTATCATGATGAGATAAAAAAACCAATTGTGTGAGAAAATAACATTTGTATCCTTTAGTTATAATATTTTTCAAATAAACTATTTAATCTGTATCATTAATGGAATTAGATGTGTTTTAAGATAATTATGAAAAGGATAGTTGTATTCTATTGTTGAGAAGGTATGTGATTATGATATACTCTATAATACCAAATGTAGGACGAAAATAAAAGGGATACTGAGTAATGTATGAAATTATTCATAAAATAAAACAGGGGGGTGAATTGTAGACTTTAAAAAATTAATTTGGAACTTTTAATGATGGTTACGTTTAACAAGGTTAAACATGGTAATGTATAAGACCTCAAGTTATACACACTTGCTTGATTTTGGAAATATGATTCCAACAAAGTGATTCTGGAAAAGACGATTCTAGAAATGATACTTAATGAAAGTTTACAATGATGATGATTCTACCATAAATCATACAAAATCTAATTAGATCAGAGTACACGTATAAGGATGTAAAAGATAGTTATACATTCGTCAAAAAATCAAATACAGTAGAAAAATTCTAACAGAACACAAAACAAGTAGTAAATATTTTAACCCAAAGAGAAGGGTATCCAACAACCTTGGATAAAGGTACATTGATTTATACTTTCATTAATGTCGGTCTTACCAACACTAGGGTAAGCCCTTGATACTAAGATCAGAGTCTATCTTGCTATCCTCACAAGCACTCAACTTCAAGGGAGTCGGCACCTCTGTCTTCCTCATCAAGGAATTCATCAACTTCAAGATAGTCGGCACCTCTGTCTTCCTATCCCCGGAAGCCCTTGATTGTACACAGCAACAATAAAAGTTTCACTATGAAAATATGAACAAGAATTTTGGTACGCATAATGAAATGAGAGTCTCTCTCTAGAAACCACTTAAACAGAGTCTAATCTCTAGAGTCATTGAACAATATTGATATCTTTCAAATGAGCTCCAAATTTTTGGCACAACATCAATAGTTGGCTCCGTCATCCAACAATCATATTTTTTCTTTGAATTTCGGAGGGACCTGTGTACTTTTCACTCAAGAAATAGTTAGTTAGTAACTAAATGCATGACATCATTTTATAATAAATCATTTGTAAGAAAAATTATGGTTATATAACTAAAATACAATATTTAGAATGTATGAAAATGAAAGTTCAGAGACTTACCAAAAATGAATTCAGAGTCTAAAATACAATGATATTAGGACTCTGTTTTCAAGGAATTCGTAACATGATCTCTATAGAATTCTAGAGTCTCAATTTCAAGGAAATTTGGAATCTGGATTCACAAGAATTTGGAATGAGAACTTACAATGTTTGGATTCAGAGTTCATGAGAATTTGGAGTCCGAACTCATAAGAGTTTAGAGTCTATATTCAAATAACCCAGAGTCAGAACTCGGAAAAGTTCGTAACCAGAATTTTTATTCTAAATTCGGAGTCAAAACATAGAAGAGTTCCTGATCAGAATTCATATTCAGAATATGGAGTTAAAACTCAGATGAGTTTGTAACCAGGATCCTTATTAAGAATTCAGAGTCAGAATTCAGAAGAGTTCGTAACTAGAATTCATATTCAGAATTCGGAGTTAGAACTCAAAAGAGTTCGTAACCAGAATTTTGGGAATTCGAATCCTAAAACAGAATGCTTCATATCTAGGTATTTATAAGATTCTGAGGTTTTAGTTACAAACCAAATTTTAGACTTAGTAAATATTATGATATGAACAATGATAACATGGTAAGGATAAATTTCGTTAGGGATAGAAAATTTTTCTTATAGAAATAAAACATTCGGTAAAATGGAATTTTACTTAAGATAAGGTGATTGTGATTTTGAAAACAAAAAGGAATGGTAATGTCATAAAGAAAAACCCTATTTACTCAACAATCTCCCCCTTTTTGGAAAGCACAAACATCCTTATAATAAAGAATATAAGGACATAGATTTTTTTTCTAGATTTCGAAATAAAACTTATCTCCATTTTCACATTAGCAATGATGAATACGACTAACTCCCCCTTAGGATTTGGAACACTAAGGATTGTATTATATATATCAGGAATGATATTTTTGATTATATTTATTACGGAAATCTATGTAATGAAAACACCCCATTAGATAAACTCCCCCTTTCTTAGGGATCTTTCTTCTTTACTTAGAATTATTATTCCTTAATCCCATTTTGTGATTTACAAAAATAATTTGAGGGAATGGAAAAGAAATTATTGTACCAAAAATATTAGTAAAAAGAATTCAAATAGAAATAAGCAACCCAAATTTCCTTATGATTGGATGAATTTTTACAAGGAATGAAAATCCAAAAAAGACCAGATTTATTTTCCTTTTTTTTTCTTGTGTATCAATTTATTCCCAATGGTTTTCAGCTTTTTTACCTCCTTGTGATATTCCAATGATTCTGTCTCTTTGGCTTTGATCCTATCATCCTAAACCTTCAAAGCCTCTGCCCGAACCTTCAACAAGTAATCTTTCTTGACTAGCTTCTCTTTGGTCTTGATCCGAAAATCCCATTCCCTCTTCCAGCTTTGAGCAACATAGTACAACTTCCCATTCAGTTCTTTAACCTCCTGAATCCAAATATTCTGCTCAATATTTAGCTTTTCCTCAAATCTATTTATGTTATCCTTGATTTATATGTATTGTGTATCAAAAGTTTCTTTAACATCATCTTGAAACTTATCAAGCACTCTCAAATCTTGAACTATATTCTTTGATCAGCTGACCACTTTAATACAAGATTTTCTGTGGGCATCATAGTTGATAATGGAGCTCTTGAAATCAACCTCATTATTTACACACCATTACATCACCATGGAAAACGAATCCTATTTTTGATTCAAGCTATGTTGGAGCATATGACATATAGAGTCAATGGTTATGAAGATCGGAATGGTGTCAACAAGATTCTTCAGTAATTGAATGACAATGCCTGTCCCAGAGCTGATGATTCCAAATCTGACACTATACTTAGTGATGGTTCTTCCTCTATCTTGACAAGATTACTCTTAGAATATCCACCACATTATTTCTTCCTTAATTCAACTTTGGTAGGTGTACAAGCAATCACAGGTTTTCCCTTGTCGGTTCTTAGAACAGCTTCCTCATCTGAAGACTAATGATCACTTTTAGATAAGAGAAAATTTTATCTTCTTGAATTATTTTCATCTCATATCCTACATAAATGTATTTAGGATGAATTATGTCATAAATATAACTCTTTTCCTCAGATAATTTGTTCACTTCCACATCAGCCACTCATCAATTCCAAGGGTAGAACGTTTCGAAGAGCCCGAATGAGAAGTACAGATTGATAATTTTTTGGATGAGCTTTCCTTCTCAGGAAATTCTTCAACATTCTTTATCACATCATCTATGTCATACCTACTTTAAGCTTCATGTACATATTCTATAGCTTCCTTTTCATCAACATCATTTTCAAATTCTTTTTCTGGAGTGAGAAATTTCATACCCGGAGTCTTAAGTAATGGTTCGACCAAAAATAATTTCGGTACCAGTATATTATTGGATGCAATCTCAGTATCCCTTAGAAGGGATTGAACAATTTTAACCACTGAAATATTCTTCTGCTTCTTCTCTTTGGCTTAAATATCAATCTCTTCAGTAGTGTTCTCTTTTAGAGCCTTGGTCTCACCAGAATATAGACAAAACTGTGGCTCTCCTTCCTTTTGGTTTTTCTTATCCTCCCTCTATTTGGATACAACCTCATTTGGATAAGCTTTATTATTCATGGGATTTGGTGGTTCGGATTGAGTTTCTTTATCATCTAGAATTTTTTCTTATTCTACTACTTCATTCAACTTCCTATTCTTTCCTGCATTTTTTGATGGATCATCCACTTCTTTTTTTTTCTCGGAACAACTTCTGATTCCTCCTCGGGTAGAACATAGAAATCTCTAGATTCAATATAAAACCCAATATTTATTCTCTTCAAAGTATCATCACATACATACATAACTTTACAATTCATCGGAATGGAACTTCATGGTATTTTGAAGGACTCAATGCACTAATAAATAAGCTTTGAAAGAATGGCCAGGTACATAAGAATCAGAGCTTTCAAGTTTCCATTCTTGATATTCTCCATAATAATGTAAATAAGTTTCCTCATATTGATCTTCCTTAGATTTACCAAAAAAAATTATGATATACATATCACTCTTATTCAGCGTGTCTCTATCACCCTTCCTCGGAATGATAAACCCTAAAACCCAAAATTCAAAGATCCGATTTTTTGTCGATAAGTGAGAAATCTTTGTAGTACTGACATCTGTAAGTCCAAGAAACTCTATAGCCTTAACCTTTACAAAATGTCCTTGAACATCTAGCAGCTTGTGAGAATAGAACTCAACTTCCCCTTCATAAGACAACCCCACCAAGCTAACAAAATTGGTGTATGAAAGGGCATAGATTTTTCAATAACTCTTGAATAAAAACTTATCTCTCCCTTCTTCCTCAAAGAAACTGACCAACTCATAGAACTCAATTTGTAGATCTGGATACACCACGTTTTAAGACCTGTCTTTGAAATGGAAACACTTTCCCATCCAGTAAGTTTTATGTTCTTGGAGACAATAGATTCATTCTTGTTGAAGAAATGTAGATGCACTGGAGATTACCTGTATACATGCCACTTTGCAACCACCTTGATAGAAGACATCTTTTGAGAAAGAACTTCACCAGACATTTAGACTTGAAAAATCTCTAAGAAGTTTGTAACATGCATTTGTAGTAGGGTAGAGCTTTAACTTTCAACGGCTTGAAATCGATGTGGTACAACCCTTTGGGGTTCTTTTATATAGGTGTTTGAAATGATAGTTCAACATCCCATCTCAATCCAATGACTAAGAATTATTCTGATCAGATCTAACATTTGAAATGATATCCGCATGGATATTTTGTAGGATTTGATCTTTTGAAGTTTTTAAAGTAAACAATTTTGATTTAAGGAAAGTAGAATCTGAGAAATTTTAAAAACAAAAGAGACTTCTAGAAAATAAAAGGTGATTACGAAAACTCAAGAATGAATCATACCTTTCAGATTGTCTAGAGAATTATTCATATTGAGGAAGCTCCTTCATAAGGGACATTAGATTCCGAAAAAAAAACATGAGTATGTAACAAAAATGAGTACGCACATCTTCATTACAAAAATATTCATTACAAAAATATTTATTACGAAATTCTCCATTACGAAAATGTTCATTACGAAAATTTTAGACTATGAAAAATTAGCAAATCATCGTTAAGAAATTTTTTGAGAAACCTTATTAAAGAGATTTAAAAAAAACTCCAATAAAAAAAATGAAAAAAATCATTACGAAAAATATGAATAAAATCATTACTAAAAATATGAAAAAAATCATTACAATGAATTTTGAAAACCTCATTATGAAATTTTTTGAAAACTTCATTATTAATTTTTTTGAAAACATCATTATGAAGAAAAAATTAAAACTAAACTAACTACGAAAAATTTTCATTAAATTTTTTTTTCAAAACTAAGAAGAAAATGTACCCCCCGAAGAAAAGGAGTTTATTAAATTAAATAGATTGGTTTCAATAGGAATTTAATAAGGAAGATTACCTTACAGTTATCATTCTTAACATCTATTTACTGTATTCAAATCTATTGGAGGATAAATATTTTGTGAAAATATCAGCAAGTTGATCTTGAGTTCTGATAAATTGAAAAATGATTTCTTTTTTTTTGTGTGATCATAAATAAAGTGATGCCTAATATCTATGTGCTTTGAAAAAGAGTGATGTGCAAGGTTTTTATTAAGGGAAATGGCACATGTATTATCACACAAAATTTTTGTTTTGGTAAAACTCATACCATAGTCTGTGAGTGTGTGTTTCATCCACAACACTTGAGCACAACAACGTCTAGCTGCTACATATTCAGCTTCAGTAGTGGAAAGTGATACGTAGTGTTGCTTCTTTCATAAACATGAAACTAATGAATCTTCTAAGAAATGACAAGTTCAAGATATACTCTTTTTATCCAGTCTACATCAACGAAAGTCAGCATCTAAAATTTTTTTTAAAACAAATTCATTTCGAGAATTATAAAAGAGTCTTAAATCCATGGTTCCCTTTAAGTAGCAAAAAATTATTTTCAATTCTTTTAAATGAGATTCCTAGGATTAGATTGATATCTAGCACACAAGAATACTGAAAACACTATGCTTTGATGACTAGCTATCATTTAAAGTAAACTTCTTATAAAATCTCTAAAAGATGTATGATCCACTGGTTTCCCATCTTCGTCAAGATCAAGTGTGTTTGAGGTACCAATGGGAGTACTTATACTTTTAGTGTTATCCAATCCTCGCATTTTAAGAATATCTTTAATATAATTATGTTGGGATATATAGATTCCTTCTGGTTTTTGAGAGATTTTAAAACCAAGGAAAAATGTTAACTCAACAATCATACTCATTTCAAACTCAGATTTCATTAGATCTACAAAGGAATCAGTTAAAGATTACCGAGTTGAACCAAATATAATTTCATCAACATAAATTTGAACAATCAAAACATTTATCTTATATTTATTTATAAAATGGGTTGGATATGCATTTCCCTTTGACATAGTTATTTTAGTAAAAAATCCGGTAAGTCTATCATACCAGGCTCAAGGGGCTTTTATAAGTCCATACAAAGCATTGGTATGTCTAAAAACATGATTACATTGTTTTGTGTCATCCAAACGAAGAGGTTGATCAACCAAAACATCCTCTTGAACAGAATCATTATGGAAAGCACATTTGACATCCATTTGAAATAGTTTGAAATTGAAAAATGCTTCAAATACATGTAAGATACGAATAGATTCAAGTCTAGCTACTAGAGCATAGGTTTCATCAAAGTCTATTCCTTCCTATTGATTATCGACTTTAACAACTAATCTACCTTTATTTCATAAAATGATTCCATTTTCATTACACTTATTTATGACAACCCATTTTACTCCAATACAAGAAGTTTCCTTCGGTCTTTCAACCAAGGCCCATACATTTTCCCATTCGAATTCATTTAGTTCATTTTGCAAGGCTTTAATCAAATCATCATCAGCTAAAGCATCATCAGTTCTTTTTGGTTCTAATTGGGAAAGAAAAGCATGATGTTATACTTCGTTTCTTATGTAAATTCTAGTCCTTATAGGTTGATTCACATCTCCAATGATACTCTCACTGGGATGATTCTTTAGAAACAACTGATTTGGGTTTTGTGAAACCTGTTCATCAACATAGGGTAGGAAATCATATGGTGTAAATGTTTCAGAAGTATCTTCTTTTACATTATCCTTATCATAAGAATCTTCTAAAAATGGTTGATTAAAAGTTTTTGAAAACATATCTAAAGAAGTAGGTTGGGTTTGTTTAAAAACCAAGGGATCAGTTTCATTAAATTTCGCATGTACTGTCACTTCAACAGTAAAAGTTTTTTTCTTTAAAACTCTATAATCCATTGAAGTTGTGGAGTAGCCTAAGAATATTCATTCATTATAGTTTGGTGGAAATTTATGAAGATTATATTTAGTATTCATAATTAATACCTTGCTACCAAAAGCATTAAAGTTGGAAAGTCTAGGTTTTCTACCATTCCATAACTCATAAAGAGTTTTATTAGGAAAATGTCTAATCAAAACATGATTTATAGTATAACAAGTAGTACTTATAGCTTCAACCTAAAAATATTTTCCTACTGAATACTCGCTCAACATGGTTCTAGTTATATCTTGAATAATTCTATTTCTTCTTTCAACAACACCATTTTGTTGAGGTGTTCTGTGTGCTATGAAGTTATGAGTAATGACTTTTCTACTATAAAAAGATTCAAAATATGAGTTTTGAAATTCTCCACCATGATCACTATGAATAGTTTTAAATGGAATATTTTTCACATTTTAACTAGGGCTCTAAAACATTTGAAATAAGAAAAATCATCAGACTTATTGGCTAGAATATAGACCCACAGAAATCTAGTGTAATCATTAACCAAGAAAAATACATAATTCTTCACCCCAATGCTTCCAGTTTTTGTAGGACCAATGAGAACCATATGCACTAACATTAATGTATGAGTAGTTTAGACTTCACCGACTAATTTGAAATTGGATTTATGTTTCTTTCCATTTTGACAAGGGTCACAAACTTTTGAAGAATCGATTCTAAGCTCTGGTATATCCTTAACTAATCTTTTCTTAGAATGTGTAGATAAGTTCCTAAGGTTACAGTGTCCTAACCTTCTATGACACAACCAAGAATGATCTTCCATTTCAATAAGACAAGGTAGATCATGGCTCTTAAGGTATTCTATGTTTAGTCTGTAAACATTCTCTTTCCTATGGGCCGAATGAATAAACTCTTCCTTTTAATTGTGTACTAGGAAATATTCATTCATAAAATTCACAAGGAAACCTTCATAACATAATTGGATTATTCTAACGAGTTTGTTCTTATGAAACTTAACAAATATTACATTTGAAATAATTTTTTTCCATGAATAAGGATGTTACCTATACCAATAATTTTTCCCAGAGCATTATCTGTAAAAGTTACTTTTCCTGTTTTATTCTTGATAATCTTTTCAAAATAGTTTTTGTTACCAGTCATATGTTGTAAACATTTACTATCCATGTACCATTTATTTCTGTTGGTATCTTCTTTACTTTGTTTAAAATAAGAAAATGTTAGGTTTTCAGAATCCAAACTTTCTTGGATCTAGAAATCTCAGAAAGCAAAATCTCAGGTACCCACATTTTTTAGGAAAATAGGCTTCATAGAATCTTAAAGACTGCATTTTGATTAAGGAAGATTTTTTTTCCCAATGCCCACCACACTGGAACTTACTGCAGAATAGAGCACTTTGAGGAACAAAATAATTGTTCCTAAAAATTTGGTTAAAACCAGTATAACCAAAACCAAAACTATTTTTTAGAGGGTAGATTTGTGAATACATTTTATCAAAATTTTCCTTACCTAAGGTATAGTATGGCAAATTCTTCCTCGAGGAAAAAATCTCAGATTTTAGTTTGATAACCAAGTTCTTGTCTTGTAAAACATTTGATTTGGAACTTGAGCTATGCTCGAAAACATTTTTCATAGAAATTACATTTTATAGATACATAGAATGTTTATTCTTCTCAGTATTTAATTCCTCAAGATTTCTTGAAATATTTTCAAAATCATCATTTTTCTTATAAATATTTTTATAAAGATTTCATATTTCATTAGTAGGAATAGTATTCCTATATTTTTCCATATTAGGATTTTTTATGAGTTTTGAATTCTCAATCTCAAGGAGTTTGGAAAACCTAGAAACTTATTTATATGTAGGTAAAATATTATATTCATCAGATGAAGATTCTTCATTAGAAGAGTTAAAATATTTATCATTACTATAATTTTCATTTATAGAATCATTGGACATTGATTCAACATTGTGTACCTTAGCAATTAAATAATTATTTTCAAAAGGTAGTCCAGCAATTAGGCCAAGATTCTTCTGTCCAGAAGATTCATAATATGAAGATTCATCTGAAGAGTCACCACCACTGGAACTCTAGGTGTCATTAGATTTCAATACATTCTTATATTATTTTTTTTAATTCCTCTTTTTGTTTCTCTCTGAATGACTTTCATTTCTTTCTTTTCTCTTAATCATAGGACAATAAGGCCTTATATGTCCAGCTCTCTTGCATTCATAACATGTATCTTCTAAATCTTTCATATCCTTCATTTCATTCTTCTTGTATCTGGATTCAATGTTTCTCTTTATAGCTATCTTGTTCATTATTCTAGCAATATTTGATAACTCATTCTCTGAGGATTCACATCAACTAGATTCAGATTTGATAACAATCCTCTTAGGCATAGATCTATTAACTCTTTCAGGAGTCTTGGATTTCATATCATTTGATGTAGTAGTAAAAGCAAAACTTCCATTCCCATTCTTCTTCGTTACATTATCAGTATCTCTCTTCTTTCAAGTCTCATGCTAATGAAGTGTTCGAAATAGCTCATCTAAGGAAATATGGGTGACTTTCCTATTCTCATCAATAGAAGTTCTCTTGGATTCCCACTCATTGGTCATGATTTCTATGATCATATAAACAATAGCTTCATCATCTAATCCTTTCTCACCAATGTATTGTAAACTATTCAAAATAGTCATGAACCTTTGTTGCACCATACATATGGGTTCTCTATAAGGAAATCAGAAACCCTGATATTTAGCACTGAGCATGGATCTTTTAGTTTCAATAACTTTGGATGTTCCAAAATGGGAAACTTCATGTTTCTTCTATATAAAATTTTCTGATTCAAAAGATAAAATTTGGCTATATATATTTCTAGTCATAGAGAAAATCAATGTATTTTATACCTTATAATTCAGATGATATTCACGCTTTTTTTGATCGGTAAAGGTGATAACTTTTTTGTCTGGGATTTTATATCCTCCAGTAAGCATAACAAAACTATCAACACTAGTATTGATAATTAAAGTATTCATGCGATCTCTCCAATATTTGTAATCATTTCGGTTAAATATAGGTGGTCTAGTTGGATTGAGATTTTCTAGAGAACAAACATTGATTCCTACCATCTTATAGAAAAATATTTCCACACTAATTTGTATGTAATAAAGGTTTTAAGACAATGAAAATTTTCATAAGGAAAATTTAGAACATGAGTATCTCTATGAAAAAATGAATCCGAACATTATGAGTCTGAAAAACTGATTTCGAGAAAAGAAATAGATGAATTTTCTTCTTAATGTAATCGTGAGATTAATTAAGATCAAACCAATCCTCTGATATCAATTGTTGAGATGGCATGTGAGTATGATAT
This sequence comes from Viscum album, assembly GCA_963277665.1. Lineage (NCBI taxonomy): Eukaryota > Viridiplantae > Streptophyta > Magnoliopsida > Santalales > Viscaceae > Viscum > Viscum album. The sequence continues at coordinate 11,417 of CAUJRU010002973.1, forward strand.
ACTCAATAATACCAAATGTAGGATCGAAATAAAAAAGATACTGAGAAAATTATCTAATGATGCTTAAAATACAAGATGGTGGGGGTGAATTTTTGACCTTAAATAATTCCATTGGAAATTTTAAATATTGTTATATTAAACCAGGTTAAACAAGGCAATTCACAAGACCTCTAGTTCTACACACTTTCTTGATTCTGGAAATATGATTCTGAGAAAGTGATTACTGAATAGATGATCCGGAAGTGATACTTAATGAATGTTTACAATGATGAAGATTATACTTTAAATCATATAGAATCTAACTAGATCAGAGTAAATGTATAAGGAAGTATAAGATAGTTATACTTTCCTCATCAATACAAATGCAGTGTAAAACTTGTAAAAAACACGTAAAAAGTATTAAATCTTCTAACCCAAAGAGAAGGGTATCCGATAACCTTGGATAAAGGTCCCTTGATTTATACTTTCAAGAAATTCTATCTTACCCAAATTAGGGTAATCCCTCGATAGTAAGATCAGAGTCTGTCTTGATATCCCAGCAAGCCCTCAACTTCAAGGTAGTCGACACCTCTTTCTTCCACAGCAAGGAATCCCACAACTTCAAGGTAGTCGGAACCTCTGTCTTCCTATCCCTAGAAGCCCTCGATTGTACAGAACAATAATCAGAGTTTCACTAAGAAAATATGAACAATAAGTTCCGTACACACAAACCAATGAGAGTCTCTCTCTAGAAATCACTTCAACAGTATGTAATCTCTTGAGACATAGAACAGTATTGAGCTCTTTCAAATGAGTTCTTATTTATAGGCATGGCTTCAACGATCACCTCCCTCTTCCAATGATCCTATTTTCCCTTGAATATCGGAGGGACCTGTACACGTGTCCCACAAAAAATGATTAGTTAGTAACTGAATGAATGAAATTATATTATAACAAAACAAGTGTAAGAAAAAATATGGTTACATTTCTAAAATAAAATATTTGGAATGTAAGAAAATGAATGTTCGGAGTCTTACTAAAAATTAATTCAGAGTCTATAATACCAGGATATTCAGATTCTATTGACTAGGAATTTAGAACCAGAACTCTATAGAATTTTGGAGTCTGAAATTCATGGTATTCGGAATCTGGATTCACAATAATTCTGAAACAGAACATACAATGTTCTGAGTCAGATTACAATGGAATTTAGAGTCGAAACTCATAAGATTACAGAGTTTGTATTCAGAGAACATGGAGTCAAAACTTAGAAAAGAACGTAACCATAATTCATATTCAGAATTCGAAGTTAGAAATCAGAAGAGTTCGTAACGAGAATTTGTATACATAATTTAGAGTCAGAACTCAGAAGAGTTTGTAACCAGAATTCATTTTCAGAATTTAGAGTCAGAACTCAGAAGAGTTTGTAACTAGAATTCGTATTCAGAATTCAGAGTCAGAACCCAAAAGAGTTCATAATCAGAATTCTGAGAATTCGAATCCTAAAACTGAATGCTTCATATCTAGGTATTTATAACATTCCGAGGTTTTTGTTATAACCCAAAATTTACACTTAAGAAAAATTATTACACGAACAATGAAAACATGGTAAGGATAAATTTCCTTGGGGAATGAAATTTTTCCTTATAGAAGTAAATCACAGGGTAAAATAAAATTTTCTTTGAGATAAAGTGTTTTTGATTTTCAAAACAAGAAGGAATGATAAATTCATATGGAAAACCTTATTGACTCAACATCTATAAAATATGCCACTATTGGTTAGTGGGAACATTTCCCTCTTATTTTAAATAATATCATAAAAACCCATTTACCTTGAATAAATCTATATTTATCCTTAAACTCCTATAAAAAAATTTAACTGAATATGATAAATCATAAACCATTTTATTCAATCCATCATATCATTTTTTTCATAACATATTCATTTTAACAGATAATAGTAGTAGTAATATAAGTGAATATGCTGAAATATAACATATGATATTAAGATGTGTATAAAAATTTTAAATATTATTTTTATTAAAATCCATTATTCAATAGACATGTTATCTATCATTATAATTCATACTATAGGATTTATCTGTTATTACACTAATTTTTTAAAGTTGTATATTTACAAAAAAAATTAAATATACATTTGGTATCATATACCCCTCAAATTAAATGAATTAATTCTATAACACTGATATCTGATATTAACATTTGATTGAATTTATCAAACCCCTTTAGGTATATAAAAACATACCATCTTATTAAAAAACTAATTATTATTCCTGATAATCCTTTAGGTTTAAATTACATTTACTATCTTTTTGAATATTCATTGTTGGTCTTTCCAAACTTTTTTCCCTCATATTTAATCTTTATCCCACTTGTATAGCCAATATCATACTAGAACCATGACATCACATGCCTAGTTTATCTTTATTTAATAGTAAGTAAAATTGTCTAAAAAATCATGTTCTCATTCACATTATTGTAATACATCAAATAGAAATAATTTCATCACCAAATAATTCCATAAAAATATTTTCAGGCCCACTAGGTCATTTTTTATACTCCCTTATATGGAGTACATGAATGACAAATAAAGATCTCGATCCATTTTTTCTTCTAATTTGCATGAAACCATAAGTGAATCATTATAAAATTCTCTTAATCATTTAGATTCACTTTTTGAGAAATTTTGGATTTTGTTTATAGAGTATTGTGATGTACTAACACGTAAAATATTGTTTCTTAATAAAATTTTATAAGTTTTATACTATTCTATGATGTTTATTAAATTAAACTTCTTCTTTCTATTGGAGTGATATAATTTTGTGTTTGATGATGTTGATTTCATTTATCTATAATAAAACATTTTATCAGATGGATATAATGATTTTCATTCATTTTATAAGAACTTTTATTAACTATTATCCTATTAAATGACGGCCCATTTTAGAATACGTCATTTGGATTAGTTGGACAAGAGGAACATTTAATCATAACATACAATGGTTTATAATCTAAATAATTCATGACAATATCTAGTAGAAAATCATTAAAATAATATAATATTTTATTATTATTTGGTCATGTGAATATATATATATCCAATACATCATATGGATAATGTCAACACCATTCCGCTGCCATCATAATGGTTACACATTCCAAAAAAAGTGTAACCCAATGAAAATTACTAAAATAAAGAAAATTAAAAATTGTGGTCACCTCATCACATTCTTACCTTATATTAGATAATCGATGGTTACCCAAATTTTGCAAGACCTTCCTAGTTAGATGATCTAGATCACAAAAAGTGTCTTCTCTTGTACGGAATAAAACACTTTGTATTTTTTTGTGAATTTAATATTACACTCCTGATACATATTGCTATCATTATGTATGAATTTTTATGTTGATTTAGTTTGGAAACTTATTCCTTCAACAAAATTAACTTTCTTAAAAAAAATTTATTAGTATATATTTACACATCAGATAGCTTATGTTATTAGACTAAATAAGAAGTTACATATATTTATTCATATCCAAATGAATCCCACGTATATGGTACAGGAACCAATTTCATTTAATGTATCAAATAAAATGTAATTAATAATCCCCATAGTTTTATGAATGGAGTGATTGAAAGATAAAACCCACCGCTCTAGACAAGGCACATGACATCAAATTAGAGAGCAGTCCAACACTATATCACACATTCAAAGCTACTTTTTTGGTATAGATATTTCTTTTCCATCAACATTATAAGACCTAATATATATACAAATAAAACCAATTTCTTCATTTTGTTTCATAGACTTATAATATTTCATACTTAGGATATAAAATATTTTATCATACAAATAATGTATCAACTATGATTCATGTATTAAAATTTGAACCAGTTTCAAAATTTAAAATAAACCTTACATCACACTTCATAATATAATTCATTATATATATGATTATAAAATTTAATAAAATAAATAAATTTTTTATTCACATTTTTAGAAAAGAAATAAATTTTTTTAAATGATACATAAATAAATTATAAAACAAATTTCAAGTTAACCATAGAAAAACAAGATCAACATAATTTAATAAAATTTTATATTTTTCACTCTATCATATGTATGGATTTAGTATTAACTCCTTTAAATTCTAAATATGAGATGTTTAATAAAACATTATTGTATTAAATAATAGAAATTTCATATTTTATGTATATAATTTGGCTAAATTAACCATCACACATTTGCTTTTATTTAATCCATTGATCAAATTAACAACCAAAACAAAATTTGGAAGTGTTTAGATAATTATTTTTAAATAATCACATAATTTAAAATTTTAAAATTTACATTTATTTATTATTCACAAATAAATAAAAAATAATCATATTTTATGTTATTTATTTTATAAAAACCATAAAAATTTTTTACCATGTAACTTGCTTTTAAATATAGATTAAATATATCAAAACAATTTTGATATAATTTATATCACCATAAAATATTTTGTAGGTCCATAATAACTTGGACATCAATATAGTGGAATCAATTTTGGCCCTTTGAAATTCCTTTAACAACGAAACATTTAGAAGCCATTTTGGGTCATGGTTAAATTATGAACACAAGCATTTTGGGAAATTATTTTACTAGGGAAATATATTTTTGATAGGGAATGTTTGTTCACAAAATGGTTTTGAAACACCTTTTAGGATTGATGGTCCTACAAGATAAGATGAAATATACCTCGGTTATTGAAAAACTAGGACTTATAGTACTGTGCTATGATTAATTTATTTTCACAAAAGGACCAAAAAGGATGATAATTACTATTTCTATAAATCTTAGGATGTAGTACATAAAAATAAATAATAGAAAAATTCATTTTTATTTGGTATATTCTTTTGTATCTTTCTTTCAAGAACTAAAATTCCTGTTTTGGTATCAATCATTCATGAGTACCTAAAAACAACTTTTTGTAGAATTATTCTCCTATTTTAATATCAACCCACATATTAATATATTGACTCTAATACCACTAAATATTTCAGATGAAATTACTCATGTGAACTCATCGAACATGAAAACCATATAATCCTATCAAATCACTATTTCACCCCAAATATTGAGCTATGTAAATATTTTCAATGATAATGGATCTAATTAGTGGGGTGCCAAACTTCATAACATTTAATGTTTGAGAGTTCCATGTAATCAGTTGCCTCCTTAATCAGTACTTTCATACAACTGTAGGGGTTGAAGGATGTCTAACATCATAAACACAATAAATGAATAACTCCAAAAGACAATTAATCCATGAATCAATTTATATGTTTGGATTAAATATAATTAAATAACATGGATGATTTTTCATACCCCTATTGATCTATCATGTTCAATATTTTTCATTTATTTAATTTATACCACTATGAATTCACTAAAAAAATCCTTCCCCAAGATGTATATATAGATTATGGAAGTCAACCGATTCATGGGTAAGACCTCTATCTCTATGGTCTATTATAACCTTTGGATAATGGATAAGGATAATTAGGATCTAGAGTGATTTATATTTGAGGAGTTATAATTAGTAGTTCATATGATTTAAGAAATAATCACCTAATATAGTCATCAACATAACTCAAAATATTTATTCTACATATAATTCACATTAAAAATTTGAATTAATGTTTACACTTCTGTAACATTCATACTGATTCATCAAAATGAATGTTTAACATTTTTAAATTAACATTATTAATTGAAAAAGCTCATAATGGGTATATTATGGTAAAAAGTATTTCAATTAGATATTATTTTAGTTGATTCGTTTCTGAAATAAAAAATTATATAATCCCATAAAATATTAACCATAAAATAGTCTCTCAAACTATGGTATAATTCACTTTAGGATAGACCATGACATGGTCTAATCGATTATTGTAATACCCCTAGTATCTAGCATGTAACTATTACTTTGTGTTTTTTAGTTATATAAATTATAAAGGTAATGGCTTTGAGAGTTTGGAGATCTTTCTTGGAGTTTTTGGGGCTAAAGTGAAGGTGCATGGGTTGCCCACAGTCTATCCAAATTGTGATGAATCCTAGAAGAAACTATGCATCGTAGTAGATGATCTATAGTATATTTGGAATGGTGGGTGTATAATTAAGGAGACCAAGCAAGGATCCGTGCGAGGGACTTCCCAGCCAGTAGCTAATGCATGGTTAGTGCATGGTTTATTTAACTGTGTGACCAAACCATGCATGGGGTCAAAGTGTGATCCTAAAAAAGTGGACCTCACACATTTTTGACACTAGGAGGCTCATTTTTTCTCCTATGCTTCTCTAATTCTAGTTTCTTCTTTCTAAAAGGTTGGATATACTATTCCAAGTAAATTTGAATTGATCTGGAGCATTTCCTTTGTGTTTTAAAGCCCAATTCTTGTGGTATGCCATTATTCTTCTTCATTCTTGTCACATTTTCTGAGACCTACTTCGATCCTCTTCTCAATTTATTATATATACACATGATGTAGTTAGATATAAGATTATAGATTCCATGTAAGTTGATGTTTAGTCTTGATCAGGTTTGAGGAAGATATCTATGGTGGTTTTGTGGAGTTATTACCCAGTTTCGTGAGTGCTCTTTGTCAGTTTACCTTTTTTATAAAAACGCCCATGGTAGGAGGATTCACTCTAAACCCCTATTTTAAGATCTAAAAGTCATGGTTTCAAATTTATTAATTTTTTTATTATATTTTTAATTGGATACTTTATTATTTTTAGAAACCCTCTTTGGTGATGGTATGTGGAAATCTAGAAAATTGGTGTTCTCGAATAAAGTGCTTTATTATTGATTTCAAAATTATGATTTTAAAATGGTATTTTTATATAATTTTGGTTTAAGGATTTAATTAAATGTTTTTCAATAAAAGGAATGATTTTATGAAAATCAAATGGGTTCTTGGAATTGGTTTGATTAATGGTTTTCAATAAAATACCAGTTTTGTTCAAATGGTTTGAAATAATTATTTTAAATGGTTTTGGAATACATGACTTTTTTGAGTGTTCATGTTAATAATTCCCCTAATTTTTTTTGTGTATTAGTGGGGTACAATTAACATGACCCTGTATTATGGGAAAGATTCAGTGGGAGGTAATGTGATTGGAGGAGTGACCACTCTTGAGTATGGAACTATCAAAATGAAGCATGCATGGTTTGTTGTGTGAAAAGGTGAAATTAAATGGTTATGCCAAGATGATATTGAAAAATTATTTTGAATAATTTTTTGGTTTTTTATGGAAATGTGACATGATTGAAAATTAGTTAAAATAGAAAATTTTTACTCTTGCTTATAAACGAGTATTGCAACATCTTTACATGTACATATTTATATTTTTTATAATTGTTTTATATAAGTTGTTTAATATAAATGTTGATAACTTTTATATGTTAGTGGAATGAGTAGGGAGTCATTGGGGAATACTTACTATATTGTAAACTCACCGCATATTTGGTACATTGGTTCTTTTTCTGATTCTATCTTCCAGGATATGGGAAAAGGTAAAGTATCACACATCTTTAGCACCATCTCATGATACATGGGTTTCTTGGTGTTTGGATCGTGGCTCTTGTGGACAAATGAGTCTTTCTATCCTCTTAGAGTTTATTTTTGTCCTTATTCTATTTAATTTGATACTATATTTTCTTCCTCTTTAGCACACTTTGGCTGTTTTTGTTATAATGGAAATGGTTGAATTATCTTGTTTTTATCATGCATTGTACAATGGTTGTTCGGTGATGTTTTTCTAGCCATGGGTTTGTTTCTTAAATGGTAATTCATCAGCCACTTATATTTGAAACCATTTGGAATTTATAACCATCCTATGGAGTATTGGGTATGTTTCTTATATCATGGTAATAGCTCACATCCATCTCAAACCAATGAAAATAAGTGGGTAATTAAAAATGGTATCCGTTTGTTTTGTGCTTTCCTAAAAAGTGGTCATTAGATTATTTGTCTTGGAGTTTAATTCTTTATTATCTATTCCATGCAGTGGAATATTATAATGGAGTGTTATTTTCATGATATGAAATGTTTATCATAAAAATTTCTAGCAAAACATCATATGAAGATCTTCATTTTAATAGGGATTTGGGTTCATAAGTGTTTTGGAGGCACTTATAAAAAATTGGAATCTCATTGTTATGGGTTTAGCTAGTGAGACGAACATGAAATGAATTTGAGGAATTAATTCCCACTAGTATTGTATATTTCATTTTTGAGAAATGATATATGATGTGATGCACTATGTTGATTTTTGAAAAATCTAGATTTTTTTTGAAATGAATGATTCTGAAAAGGGAATTGTCGGTAAATTATAAAAACAGGCTGATTTTCAAAAGAAAGAATGGATCCTTCAAAAATAGTAAAACATGGAAAATGATGATTTTGGAATGTAATGGTGTGATAGTTTATCTGATAGAATTTGAAATTCTATGACATTATTTTCTAGAGAGTGAGACTTACAGAGTTTGTTGTTCATATAGAAATTGGCACCAAGTATGTATTGAAGAAACAAACCGGAAGAAGCTGCGGTGAGTTTGGTTGAACCTTTGCCATAGGTTAACCAAGAACTGGTTCAATATATCATCCATATCATTCAATCAATGGACATAGGGATCCCAAGGGATGTTCCAAGACATGTGGGCCATTTGATCTAGTTCCATAAGAATAATCCACCAATATTCTTTGGTGATTGTGATCCAGAAAAAGAAAAGGACTGGATGATTAGAATGAATCAAATATTCGATTTCATAATCACTCAGTGGATTTTAGAGTCAAAATGGAACCCTATAAACTAGAGGATATTTTGTGCATGTGGTGGGACCAAACTGTCTAGGATAAAATAGATCAAGGACTTATTTTGGATGATTTTGACGAATTTTTTAATAAATAATTCTATCCTCACAAGTTCAAGATACAGAGAATGATCTAATACTTCATATTAAAGTATGAAAACTTATCTTATATAGAATATGTAGCTAAATTCATGAATTTAGAGTTCTTTACATGGGAAGTTTCGGCGATTACGGTCTTAAAGGAAAGCATCTTTGAATCATGGCTATGGTAGGGTATTCGATCAGAGGGTTTCATTCTATGTATTTCAGATTATAAAGAGATGGAGAAAATATAGATTGTAGAAGAACCTGATATCTTAGGAAGTATGGGAGTAAAAACAATCATGATACATACAAGAAATGGTGAGAACATGATTAATGCGATCAAGAGGAAGGGGGTACTTATTTCCAATGGTGGAGAAAGAATCAAAATTAGATGACTGGATCAGTGAACCTTCCTCTATTACCTAAGTGAAAATTGGGATGTTTCAAATGTGGTTCGCTCGACCACATGAATAGAGAGGGTATGACACAACCTAGAATATATAATAACTGCAAGTAGATGGGACACCTTCAATGCTATTATCGTAGTGATCTCAGGTCAAGTGCTCGAGACACTTCTTAGGTCTGGAAAGAATCAAATTATTTGATAGGGTGAGGACAGAAGAATCAAACTCGTCAGCATAACATAACTACCCTTAGAGATTCTCGGAATACCAAGACTTCTCAACAATGTCAATCTCAAAAATAAATTAATAGAATAGTGAAACAAAAAAATCAATTTATAGAGTTGTGTTGGTTATTGTTAATGATTAGGGTGGACCATCTATGATGATTGGTATGATGATTTTGAATTATAAATTTATGAATGTATTGTTTGAAACTAGAGAATATCATTACTTCATTACTTCTCGTGGTATTTATTTTCTATGTTTAAAACTCATGATGATGCCTTATGTGATAAAACATCAATCTCCTTGTGGGAAAAAGAAAATGTCGTGCCTTTTTATATAGATCATGTTCTATAACTTTTGATAGAGATGAGATGAAATAGGATTTCTCAATGATGGACATGGATTTCATTGATGTAATCACATTTATGGATTAGTTGAAAACATTCAAGGATCACATCGACTGATGTAGTATAATAATTAGTTTTACAACTAGGGACGAAGATGAGTATCTCTTTAGAGTAAAAAGGTTTGTAAAGATAGATGCAATGGGATTTTTTTCAATAGTAGTGTGAAAAACCTTTGACTAGTTTGTGGTATTGACCATGGCATCAATAGAAGATATCAAGGATAATAGTTTTCTAGTAATCAAGGAACAATTCCCAGAAATCATTCCCAATAAATTCTCCAGGGTAACACCTGGAAGTGAAGTGAATTTTATGGTTAATCTCCGTATAGGTACAATTAATTTTTCCCTTCCATATTATATGATGGAACAAATATAGTAATTGGTTTAGAAATTTTTGTTAGAGGAGATGAAAAGAAAAAGTTTCCTTCTGTTGAGGACGTCTCTGTTGGTTGCACCAGTCTTGTTCATGAAAAATTAAGAAGGAAATATAAGGCTCTATGTGGTTTATAATAATCTTTACCAAGTTAATATAAAGAATATATTCCCAAATCCAAGAATTGATGATTTGTTTTATCAGTTGAAGGGAGTTCAGGGGTTCTCTAAAATAGAATTATTATCAGGATATCACAATTTTCGATTTCAGAAAGAGGATATTTTGAAAAAAGAATGCATAAGTAGATATTGTAATTTTGAGTATGTGATAATTCCTTTCTATCTTACAAATGAACCAATAGTCCTTATAGAGTTAATGAATCATATATTTTATTAATATCTGGATTATTTTTTGGGGAATTTTTGGATGACATATTGGTGTTTTTAAGGGCAAGGGTTGATCTTGAGAAACACTTGGCTACAGTGTTGGGAATCTTGGGAGATCATCAGTTTTATTCAAAATTGTCAAAGTGTGTTTTTTGGATATAATAGGTATGATTTCATTCCCATGTAAATTCGGATAATTATTTTTAGTTGATCCATAGAATATAGAATCAATTATCTCTTAGTGAGCCCTAAAAAATTTATTTGATATACGAAGCTTTCTTGGTCTCTATGGTTACTATGAAATCATTGTTCTGGAATTCTAATGAATAAATTAAGTAATGAAATCAATTACAAAGTAGAATGATCCATTTAATTGGAGTGAAAAATTCCAAAAGTGTCTTTAACTGTTTAAAGTTCATCTTACATCAGATCCTATCATTATTTTTTCTGAATCAGGATAGGGGTATGTTATGTATTGTGATGCTTCAGGATTTGGGTTGGGATGTGTCCTCATTCAAAGAGACCACATCATTGTTTTTGGTTCAAGGAATTTTATATTTCATGAGAAAAATTACCCAACACATGATTTGGAGTTATCTATAGTTTTCCATGCATTGAAGACTTGGCATCATTGTCTTTTTTGTGATAAATTTAATGTGTTCAAATATCATAAGTGCATGAAACATATTTTCTCCCAAATGGATTTGAATCTAAGTATAATGATATGGATGGAGTATCTTCAGAGGCTTCTATTTGACATGATGTATACAGTAGGAAAATGTAATTTTTTGGTCAATGAATTATGAAAAAGGTAATATAATGAGTTGAAAAAAGAAGCTTCAGATGAATGGTAGTTGATGTTAGTCTTAGCTGACATAAACGGTGAATGTGAAGACCAACGTGATGTTGTAGTTTTCTTCTCGGTTCCTGTGATTCTTGATTTGGTAGATATGGTCAAATAAGAACAAACATATAATGTATAATGAATGGTTATGAGTTCAAAACTCAATGGTGGGGAGACCATTGAGAACTGGAAACATGATGGGAGTTTTATTTTGTGGTTCATAGAATGAATGGTTTCACCTAAGTCTTGTTAGGAACAACATCTTCATATATAAAACCTCTCGAGATGGGATGTACAATTGGAAATAAATAAGATGTATAGGGTTTTTTTGGCACATTGGTGGTGGAAGGGTATGGAATGGAAAGTGTTTGAGTTCATTTCAAGGTTCGTAAATTGTCAGCAAGTTAAGGTAGAATATTAATAACCAAGAGGTATGTTGTATTCATTACCCATTTGAGAGTGGATATGGGAGAAGATAACCATGGATTTTGTTACATGTCTCTGAAGAATGGTTTTGAAACAAAATTCCATATGGGTGATAGTGGAACATGTCACAATTTCGTCTTATTTCATCCCTATTCATAAACTCATATGATTGAGGATCTATCCAAAATCTATATCCATTAAGTGGTAATGAGACATGGAATACTAGTTTTGATCTTTTCAGATAGAGATATGAGGTTTAAATATATTTTCTAGAAAACCTTATTGAAATACCTTGGAACTCAGTAGGTCATGAGTACAATGTATCATCCACAAATAGATGGATATTATAAAAAATGATACCGTCATTAGGAGACATGTTGTGGGATTGTGTAATTGATTTTTGTGGATCATGGGAAGAGTATTTTCCATTAACAGAGTTCTCATATAATAACAGCTATCAGGCCTCGATATACATTACATCTTTCAAAGCGTTGTATGGGAGACCTGGTCATTCTACACTTGGTTGGGGGGAAACATGTGAGATGTCATTAGTTTGGCCAACCCTTATCAATGAAATAATGGAGAATATTTAGTTGATCAGAAAGTGGTTGGAGATGGCTCAGAGTCTTCATCAATCATACGTGGATCATCACCAATGACTGTTGCTATTCACAGTAAGTGATCATGTGTTCTTAAGGATCTCTAAATGGATTGGACATCATCATTTTGGGAACCAGGGAAAGGTATCTTCTATATACATTTTCCCTTTTGAGACACTGGAATGAGTTGTAGATGTGTCATATCGATTGGAATTTCCCCCACAGTTCAGTTCAGTT
>CAUJRU010002973.1:24462-60539 GCA_963277665.1 Viscum album
AATTTTCATATTTATTAAAATTTGAGAATTAAATATTAATTTTACTTTAAATGGGATTCTATGTTCAATGGAATACCTGATATGAAATAATGGGATTCTTTGAAAACATACGTTGCACAGAACATTGAGTTATACTGAAAAATATTAATATATTTTTCTGACGCTTTCGCCAAGGAACACGCAAATTCGTCACGCAGAGGACGTGCTGCTGTTACCCCAAATTCCCCTATTCCAAAGGCGGGAAACATTAACTCATTATTCCGGAACATCTGCTCCATGATCAAATTGGGATGATGGGATGTAAATTCTTCCTTTCATGGATTCCTCCGTTGAGCTCGTGACATAGTCCTGGTCTCCCTCATAGATTTAAGACGTAGTTCGTGAAGCTCTTCCCGGTGCCATATCTTTATAAACACCAGTTAATTACGCCGCTTCTTTCAAGACCATCCAAGGGGTACGATCAGGGCAGCAACCTTCGGTTAGGAGATCAATCATGTTGGGGCCATCACTGGCATTTCTTGACACTGGGGATTGGAATGTCTTTATTCTAACTCTTTTTATAGGGCTTCTTGAGGGCGCAGAAGCCCAAGGCATTCCACATCGAATGCGAGGAATTGTTTTCCATAGCCATGTATTTGAGGTTTTCCTCAGATTCTCATGATTAACATAGGGTATGCTGCAAGTTTAACGTCCAACGGAGATGGATTAGACTGATCAGAACACTAGCTAGAGTGGATCAGATTGCGGAACCCCCTGGGGGAACACCGATGTTGGGGCCCACACGTGGGCAGCTTCCCGAATGCTGTGGAGGGAAATGAGGAATGATGTGGCATGATTTCACCAGGATGTGGTGGCCTGGGTAAGAATGAAGCTGAATGATGGCTTTGGGCTTGAGCCTCGAAAATACTTCCTACATATCCCCGTGCCATGGAATCAAATTCAGTGTAGTTCGATGATACGGTGGGACACCTGAATAGGCGACCCATGAGAATGGATTCATGGATAGGAACCAGAGGAAGTGGAACCTCTGGGTTAGGGCATGAGCTTCCTGAGACACGTGGGATCGATGGGGAGATCAAGATGAGTCATGGGTGATGGGTTTTAACCTCTTGGAGGCTTCCTACATATCCCCGTGGCGTGGAATCAAAGACCAAATAGTTCAGATGGTGAATACAGTTTAATGTCATGCGGGACGGGCATGGGGATTACACTCTAAGGCGACCCAAGGTGATGGCAAACCGACGTGAATGGGGTCGCAATGACTGGGTCGTGGGCATGAACCTCATGGAGGCTTCCTACGTACCATGCCTTATAACGGATCAAAGTTCACATAGTTCGGGATGGATTTCAGTTTAACGTCATACGAGACGGGGGAATTTAGGGCTTACGCTCTGAGGCGGCCCAAAGTTGGAGTCGGTGAACTGACGTGAATAGGGATCTAGGGTCCAAATGGATTGGGGCTTACAATCTATGGCGGTCCAAGGTGGAAATGGGTCTTGGCACATTGACACAGAGAGGGTTGGGGCCAGTGATGGTTGGGCTTGATCCTCGTGGAGGCTTCCAACGTACCATGCCTTAGCATGGATCAAAGTCCCCATAGTTTGGGTTGGATGGGGCTTATGCTCTAAGACGGCCCAAGGTGGCGGGGATTGAACCTTGTGGAGGCTTCCAACATACCATGCCTTAGCACGGATCAAAGTCCCTGTAGTTCGGGGGTACAGTTTAACATCATCCGGGATGAGGGTGCTTGGCAGTTTAACATCCTGTAGCTCGGACGATGGCATTTGGGGCTTATGCTCTAAGGCAGCCCAAGGTGTGTCAGGGTTGGTGCCCACACTAAGGTCCTGGGAGTTGTGCTCAGTGTGAGAATCAATAGGCAGTAGAGACCTGATGATCACGTCACGAAGGGTGTGTCTATGGGAAATGGAGAGGGGATTACGCGTTGAGCGGCCCATGGTGTCAGGACATACTCCAGGATGGAGGCCCGAGGGTGAAAAAGCGCATCAGGAGAGGGATTTTGCACCCAGGGAGAGAGGAGGAGCCCTGTTCCTTATTCCGCCCTCCACTGGCCTTGGGACCGAAGAAAGGCGGACCAGGGGTGCTACCTTCTGGAAGGAAGGCTAGGGGCTCACACCAAGGGGGCTTCCCTACCCCACGAACAAACGCCACTCCGACAAGGAGGATATCATCCCCTGTGAGGGGTGATCCCATCGCCATGGAGATGAGTGGGAATGGAGAATGTCTGAGGCAGGGGGACCATGCGTGTGAGGCATATGGATATGTCCCAGTTTAACGTCATGTGTTGAGGACGAGGTGCTTTGCAGTTTAACGTCTTACAGCTTAGACGGGGTGGGTTTTCTCCACACCCCTGGGACTTACATAAGTTGTACCCTCTACTACTTTTTGTAGGTAAGGAATCATCAAGGCCATACTGAGGGGGATATCATGGAGCGAACCATCGAGGGGTCCAAGTTAGTGTGGCTATGCGAAGAAGCAATAGCTGTTAGCGTGACTATGAGAAGAAGAATGAGGTGAAACAACGCAATGGAAAGGATAGTCCGAGAGACTTTAAAGTTACTTCGTCCGAGCATAGAAGGTCATACTGGAAAACCACATATGATGCGGATACCCAAGGTGCACAAGACACCTGCGAATGGAACCCAGAAGGAGGACATTGGGCGTTCGCGCAAGGGGGGCGCCCGGGGAGCACCGAGGTGAAGGGCCCCGGGGGATTGCATGCAACCCTTGAAGTTTGCATGAAATAAAAGGTCTCAGCACGAAAAGCCCCAGGTTAGTGCGAAATTAGTGTTTCTTGCACGAAATAGGGGGCCGAGGCTTTCCGTGCGGCTTGAAGGGATTTCATGCAAAGGAAGGAATTGCGCGCAAAGGATGGGATTTCATGGAAAGGAAGGGATTTCACACAAAGGAAGGGATTTCATGCAAAGGAAGGTATTGCGCACAATGGTAGGGGTGTGCGCGGAAAGGGAGGATTGCGCACAGTTTGGCCGGCATGTGCGCAATGGAGGAGATTGCGCATAAGGGGAAGACCCCGAAGGGGTTGGAGTTTAGTCTAAGCCATGGGGATCTCATGCAAAGGCAGATCTTGAGGCGACCTTGCGTGAAAAATAACCGTACCTGAAGGCCATATTGCACACGCGGGGAATGCCGATTGCACGCACAAGAGGCGGTTTGAATTATTCAGCCTCGAAAAGTAAGGGGGTCGCCTTCTATTTATAGGCATCCGACAGTGCAAAATTCAGGGAAGCGCAAAATATTTTGCCCGACCGAGGTGGTGGAGCAGAATATCAACTGCGCGGGGCGCAGGTGCGAAATTATTTCACACCGGAACCATGGACTCTTTGCGAATCCCGATACTCTCCACAAGGGACATATTTTTTCACGCACTTCACCCTTTTTTGCACAACACCTCTGGGCCATCCTGACCGGGTTTCCAAGTCAAATATGACTTCTCTTTTTCATTTCGGAACTTCCTCCAACACTTACACACTTTTCGGAGTCTACAAATTCCCCCCCCCTCAGAATTGGATCGGCGAGGGGTCAGAACGATCAGATTCTGAGGGAAACACTAAAATGAAGGAATTCGTGGGCTCCCTAAATGCAAAAATTACGAGCGGCGTGCAAAACCCGATTAGGCGTGAAATCCCCTTTTGGCGCAAGCGTGGAACCCATGCTTAGCCTATAAAATCCACTGCAAATCCCATGCTCTGTACGGCGTTTCACACGCGATAAGAATTGATCTCTCATGCGCGAAATTGCTTCTGCTCCTACGTGAAAAACCGCTCTACTTTGCGTAATTCCACCGTGATTTGGCAACATTTTACGTGAAAACCCAAGACTTTTCGCACCACGGCCTGAAATTTCGCATAGCCCACTGATTTTATGCACTAGACTCTTAGAATTTGTACTAAACTCCCAGATTTCTCGCAACACTTCTGAAACACTTAGTTGGAAGAAGATGACCGCAAATCGGGCTGATGAGGGGGAGGCCGCTGCTCGCAGAGCTGATATTGTTGTGAATCTAGAGGTTTATGTAGCAAATAGGGTTATACCCAATAACCACACCCTCTTAGACATGATAACCCCACCTAGAAAGAGTATGCCTTGTCTGAAAATCTACAGTTGTGGGACTTCAGCATTCCGGAGGAGGTTCCCCTTCTGAGTTTCGAGGTTGATACACCGCATTCATGGGTGACCTATAAAGAAGACCTTCCTTGATACAGCATCACCAACAACGGTCATCCTGCCAGAGAAACTAGGCATATATATTTCTATGTCCTGAACCCTGGGACCAGGAATGTTGATGGGGGTGATCCTGTTGCGGAGAGCTCACCGGCCCTCTACATGATAACTTTTGTTCAGACTGTCACTGAAAAGACCAAGGGTTGGATGCATGATTGTGATATATGTTCTAGAGGGAATTTCACCCACGAGTGGGCCTAGGATTATTGGGTTCACCACACATGTGACCAATTTGGGGATGAGCTACGACACATTGGTCTGTTCAAGGTAGTGGGGACATTACAGTTCCACTTCTACCGGCATCATGAGCTCGGGCCAAAGCTGTTCACCTGGTGGTCCCCTGATACCAACACATTCTACTTCACCATGGGGAAGTCGACATCAGTCTATGGAACATCCACTGCATCGGGGGAATCCCTTTGGAGGGCCATCAATATGATGAGTTCCTCCCACCGATGAACATCTGGGGTGACAAGTCTCAAACCCCCATACTAATGTGGCACCTGCTAGAGATGGCCAAGGAGATGCTGGGGGTCAAGGACTTCAGGAAGGATATCGCCTACAAGGACTGGTTCAGACTATTCCTTGAGAGGGATCCAGAAGTCAAGATGCCAGGGCGGGAAGACGTTGTCCAACCGCGGCTCAGAGGAGCAAGAGCGAGTCCTATTGGAGGATCCTGGAGGCGGGGGAATACCAATCATGGGGATATAGCATCAATGAGGCCCGAGACCCAAATGGATGGTATTCCACATTCCTCACCACATTCTTGAGCGGATGGCTCCTACCAGTGTGGGACACAAGGATGAGCATCCATCCAGTGACTCTGGTGATGGCTGGCATCATGGCTGCCAACAAGAGGTTCAACCTGGGGGTCCCCATGCTGGCTCAACTATATTACATATTAGGATGCATCTCGAGAGGGGGATCACCTAGGAGAGTATGTGTCCCCTCCCAGATTTTCCATGGCTGGGTTGCGGATCACTGTGGCGATTACACATTCCCAAATACCATCTATCCCTCGGGCAATAGCCTGCGACCCTCTCTGCTGAATATTTCCAGGGTCATGCCGATGATACTCAATGAGTAGGGAGTATGGGCTAGGATTGGTAACCATGAAAACTTCGCCTTCATCCCATTCCCTACCCCAACTGGTCAACTGATAGACGATGGGAAAGGCTCACAAGAGCAGAAGGAGTACTTCTAGAGCATCATAGGCGGGGTGGTTATGACCTGGATTGATAAGAAGATTTTCTGCGAGCCTTATGCACCGTCCAGGTTTTCCAGGCAGTTCAGATGCCTCAAGAAAATGTCTAAGAGAGTATACACAGATGTCTGGGAGGGGAGGCATCCCTGTATTCTTCGTTAGCTCTAGATGATGTTCACAACCTATGGCTCCATCGACATCATCACTTTTCCTCCCACCGGAGTCAACGCTGGCCTCTCAACTGAGTATTCTGAACATTGAACCATAGCATACCCTGAGGAGCTTCTGCGGAAGCAATTTTAGCTTCTCAAAGTTTCCAGTGCAAAACCTCGGCTGCGAGAGAGCAGACAGGGTGCCACTAGAGGTGGAGGACCAGAAGCACCTCCAAAAACAGTTCATGCACAGGCCAGGACCTTAGCAGCGGGGGTGTCACATGGCCCTCGTCGTCTAGAGGAGGTGGGTCCCACTGAAAGCCAGAGAACTTTCTGGGAAGAAAATAAGATACTTTCTTCAACCTTCCCATGATTCCATCTTTCTTGCTCTATGGTCAGCTTGGATAACCTTGCGGCAGTCATTGAGTACTGAATCCCTCTGGCAGAAAATAGTGTGAGATAGGATCTAGCTGTTGGATGTCGAGATTGTTCGGGTCGCCGACAGAGTGAGCTTCCATCGATGGCCTACATTCATGATGGCCATGGACACATACACACATCAACAGGGTTGGCATGTGGAGCCACCTCTCTTGGTGAAGGTGCTACTCAGCCATGAGCATGATCCGGAAAGGATGTCGCCGGGGAAGATGACAGTGACAGGCAGTCGGAGGGTAGTGAAACAGGAGAGGAGGTAGAAAGAGATGGGGATGGTGAAGGATAAGGGGATCCCGAAGGTGAAGGGTCACAAGGGACGTCCCACCAAGGGAGTCTTCGAGGGAGCAACGATATCATCATCTCTGAAGTATATGTAACCGAGATACTCGAGGTCTGCTTCAACCCTTGTCTATACTTTTCCTTTCATTCGCTTTCTTTGCAAACCTTAATCCACATTCTCTCTCTTTCACAGGAGCATACTGGTGCTGGTACTGATCATAAGTCCCCAATCGGAGGAGGAAAAGCTCCTATGGAACAAGGCGGGGCACCGACGCTCGTTATTGAGATGACAAGTGCTAAGGGATCCCCCGCCACGATAGCTCCTATAGCAGCCAGAGCACTAGAGGCTGATGCCTTGGGTTCCTGTAAGTCCCTTGCTTCAATAACGGTACTCTCTATCGGGGGACCCAACTGATCAGGGTGCTCTTTGTCTGTACAATGATCACGGCGCTGGAGGCTCGTTGGGATTCTGAGCCCGGACCATCCGCGAGCTTGCCGATATAAAACGTGTGACCCAATCCAGAACATGCCTCCAAACTAAGTGGCCCCCAGCAATTAGTGATCATGGAGCGACAGACACCCGTGGATCTACTATCTGGGCTGGGCTGGTAGCTGACGAGGGTGCCACCAGGATCATGGGGAGAGAGGAATGTCACCCAGATGTTGATGAGCCCATTCCCCTAGGAGGAATCTCTGAGGAAGACCCTGCCGCTCCCCTGCTGGCTGTATTCCCTATCTATTGGTCCACTGATCTGGAAGAAATTGATGATTCAGATTCAGAAGTGGCCGAGGAGAGTCAGATGATGCGACGTAGGGGATGGAAGTGCATCCGATGTTTTCTCAATCAGCCTAGGTGGAATGGTTGAAGCGGATGGGGTCACTCCACACCTGGAAGTGCTACCTATGTGCTGGAGGGGAGAATGCTCAACGCCTTAACCTGATGGTCCGTGATTACATGGCTGAGAAGATACGTGGGAGAAGTTGGTGTGCCGACGTCATCTAGTGCCAGGAGGAGTCAGGGAGTACCCTGGAATTTCTGAGGGCGGATCAGAAGGTCCAATGCCTCGAGGAACAGGAAAAAGAGCATGAGGTATTCATTGCAAACTGCTCTGAGCTCATGGAGCAGCTAAGGGCCCAGTCGGATGATACTCAAAATCAACTCATTGAAGCGAGTCTCCATATAACCATGCTCCAAGATAAACATGCATGGGCATGGGCCTGGGTCGGTGATCTATGATCCACGACCACCGATGAGGAAAGGGTCCTCAGGGGACAAGAGGCAGTCCTGGGGGCCACCAAAAAGAAGGTGGCAGGATTGGAGAGATCTATCCAAGAAACCTACCCTTTGGGGCTCTGTTTGGAAAAAACCCTTACACTTCTCCCACTTTTACTACTTCTTTTTCTCTTGAACTGTATGTATGAGAAAACACATTTACTTTCCCCTTTTCTTAACATACTTGTCCCTTTGGTTTAACATGCTCAACCATAATCTCGAAATAAATAACAATCCATCCCTATGCTCATGTGGTCCGTGAGAAGCAAAGGAGGCTCGTACTATCAATTTGTTTGATCGTGAGAGCGGAAACCAAGCATCAGGAATTCATATTTCAAACCTAGATTTCCAAGGAGAATAGGGAGTCCCATCCAAAGGGAGAGGACGATAGGACAATCGATGTTTCATCTTCTCAATGTGCTCTAGCGCTCGATCAGGGCTATGCTAGAGGCATTGGAATCAGTTCGATCATAGGGGAATGAAATATGTGAATCACTTTACCCAAATTCAGAACACTACGGGAGGGGAATGGAAATGAAGGATGACTATTGACCATGTTAAAAACACAAAATTACTATTTCATTAACCTGATATGGAGTGAATAAATGAGGGTCGACTGCTGACCATGTTCGAAACACGGGACCTAACTCAAATATCGTCGAACAGTCTTCCAGAACATTGACCCTGGACAGTATGCGGACCATAGGTTGAGCATCTATACTGTTTGGGGCTCCTTTCAAATGTGATTAGTCTTCCAGAACGTTGTCCCAGGACAGTAGGTGGACCGTAGGTCGAGCATCCATACTGTTAGGGGGTCCCTTCAAACATGAAAGACGATGAGGATCCAAATAAAGGGGCACGCAAAGCATATAAAGTGAAGTGGTGGTTTGTTCTCATAGAATCCTATACTCCCAAGATTACGCCACTATGGTGGAATCCCACTAGGCGGACACATCAATCTGATCATGGATCATCCCTAATTTTAGATACGACCTCTATGGTGAGGGAACTGTCACTTCCCAATGTCATTATGGGGCATCCCAAACTTTTTTAAGGCAAATTGTGCAGTTAGACAACCCCTCGAGAAGTCAGGCCAGGAGACCGATGGTGAGGGGGGATGAATTTGTGATTCCCTAAGCTGGACCTGAGATGAAATGTCTGGGCGTTCCTACGTATCCCATAAGGATGAAAATCAACCTGCACATAGTTCTAGAAAGGGTCTTAGTTTATGGTCTTAGAATTTGGACAAGGGAAGTGGTAAACAATGTAGGTGACACACGGTAAGGTGATTACGAAACTCGACGTGAATGGGGACATGATCCCTACTTACTATGTGTTCCCTAGGGAGGTGTTCCGATCAAGGGACCGATCCCGAAAGTTAGGCTGGGTCCGCGGGGAAGTGCCTGGGTGCTCCTACGTATCTCATGAGGACGATAATCAAGCCATACGTAGTTCTTGGAGGGTGGCACGACACGGTAAGGTACCAGTGAAAAGGACGAGAGGGGAATGCGGGTCTAGCCCTCACACCAAAAGAAAAAGCATTTGATGTATCTTGTTTGTCCTTTAAAGTAAATGGTTTCTCTTTTGTGGAGCAACTGGCCTAGGGTTGAAATTCCTGGAATTGCCCCAACAATCAAGCTGTATAAATGCGTTTACAAATGCAATGGTAAATGACAGATACCCAACGTGATGTCCTCTATGATGAGGTCATCACAATGCAGTTATGTTTTTCGTCGTGCGGCTGGGATGATATCATCACATTTTAGGGTCATGTGGTAGGACCAAACAACACAGTTTCAATTTGTATGGCTTGGACCTGGGGGAATGTGGACGACGCAATAAAATATACCCGACGTGAATGAGGAAGAGGTCCACATCATCACCGTGCTTGATTCTGGGAGAGGAGCCTTGACCTAGGAGGCCAGCGAGGGTCAGAGGATAAGGGGAAGGATACGCTAGCTTCCAGTTGAGATGGACCCGAAATGAAATGTACGGGTGACCCCACGTATCCCATGGGGATGATAGTCAAGATACGCATGGCTATTTGAGAAGATCCTAACCTATAGTCTTAGCGCTCCGATCACAAGAGCCCTGAGAGACGCCATTTTGCAGCTTTGTCTGCCTGACGTGCGGAGGTGCACTGAGGGTTAGTGCAAAGAGTGTCGAGATTCCACCTAGACATGATGGGTGTGGAACATAATGTGAATCATGCAACCAACATTAAAGGCTTGAAGGGGCTAGTGTGACGACGGAGGATTATTGCTTACCATGATAATGACACATAATCCCATCATGTTAGCCTGAAATAGGGACAAAAAAATGAGCATCGACCGCTGACCATATTCACAACGTTGGATTTGTATCAATTTGTTATCCCAGACCCTTGGGGGCATTGGACCGTAATGGTAGGAGAGCCCTTAGGCGTGGTATCCATGCCATTTTTGGGGGTCCCATCGGGTGTGAAAGATAACGGGGGTCCATATTATGGGGAACACAAAGCTTGACAAGTGGAAGAAACTTGCCTAAGTTGAATCTGACACTCCAGGTCCTAGACAAGAGTACTCTGAACACATTGGCGGACAACTGTAAGAGGTCGAGGGACTCAACTAGAGGGCGGCCAAGAGATAGAGGATTCTCGGGAAAAGGGGGGCATGGTGCCAAAAACCCTGTACCACACCTATATATCCCCCTTGTGGAGAGGTACATGCCAAGGGGCTAGGTGATCGGGAGATCATCTGATCTCTACGAGATGAGGCTGGACCTGAAGTATAAATGTTCAGGTGGTCATACGTATCCCATAACGATGGGAATCAATCCACACATAGTTCTTGAAGATACAGTTTAATATCATGCGGGACGACATATAGTTTAACATCACGAGGGACGAGAAATTTAAGGTCATGCGGGACTATAGACCAGTTTAAGGTCATGGAGGACCATGATCCAGTTTAGGGTCATGGGGGACCGTGATACAGTTTAAGGTCATTGGGGACCATAAGGACCCAAATATAGGACCAGATACAGTTTAAGGTCATGCTAGACCATAGGCCAGTTTAAGGTCATGGGGGGCTGTGATCCAGTTTAAGGTCATGTGGGACTATAAGGGCCCAAATATATGACCAGATGTAGTTCAAGGTCATGCAGGACCATAGGCCAGTTTAAGGTCATGGGAGACCATGATCCAGTTTAAGGTCATGTGGGACCATAAGTGCCCAAATATTGGACCATATGCAATTTAAGGTCGTGCATGACCATAGGATGATTTAAGGTTATGAGGGACCGAGATATAGTTTAAGGTCATGGGGGACCGTAAGGGCCCAAATATAGGACCAGATGCAGTTTAAGGTCGTGTAGGACCATAGGGCAGTTTATGTTCATGGGGGACCGTGATCCAGTTTATGGTCATGGGAGACCGTATGGGACCAAATATAGGACCAAATGCAGTTTAAGGTCGTGTAGGACCATAGGACAGTTTAAGGTCCTTGGGGACCGTGATCCATTTTATGGTCATGGGGGACCGTAAGGTCCCAAATATAAGACCAGATGCAGTTTAAGGTTGTGTAGGACCATAGGCCAGTTTAACGTCACGGGGGATCGTGATCCAGTTTAAGGTCATGGGCGACCGTAAGGGCCCAAATATAAGATCATATTTAGTTTAAGGTCGTGCATGACCAAGTCATCAGTCAATGTATTTATTGAGGAACTTGGCATTGTTAGGAGGAGTTATATGCTCACCATCCATGGTCACCAGTGAGTATGCCCCATTGGGATTAACCTTATGAACAATGAATGGTCCTTCCCATTTGGGATCCAACTTGGGTGGTTTCCTACCAGGGATCATTGGTGCCCGGAGAGCTAATACCAAATCGTTTTGCAAGGAAGAGCAGAGGCAAACCCTCTTGTTGAAAGCTCAATCGATCATACTCTGATGCCATTCTAGGTTGTACAAGGCACGAAACCTATTCTCATCCAGTGCTTCCAATTCTTCTAGACGGATTTAAGCCACTCTATCTGGCACTTGTTGGTCATAGAATGCTGTGATAAATGATGGAAATTGAATCACTATGGGCATTATGTCCTCATATCCGTACACTAGGGAATATGGGGTTACCTGGGTGGAATTACAGGTCGTCGTCCGAGAAGCCCAGAGGGCATTGGGGAGCTTATCCGGTGAACTCTTCTTGTTCTAACAAACCCTTTTATGCAGAATGATAGAGAGGGTTTTATTGAACTCCTCAATCTGTCCATTTGATTTCGCATGATAGTGGGAGGTAGGGTTGGATCGAATGTTGTACTTGACGTACAATTTCTTCAACTCGGCTGCTCGAAAGTTGGTGCCGTTATCGGTGAGGATAGTGGGAGGAACCCCAAACCGATGGATGATATTAGAACTCACGAAGTCAATGATAGAAAAATCCTTGACCTCCTTGAGCGGAATTTCCTATTCCCACTTGGAAAAGAAATCCGTAGAGGTCAGAATGAATCGGCATTAGCGAGCCATTGCTGGTGGGTATGGTACCACAACATCTAACCCCTAGAATGCAAAGGGCCAAGAGTACTTGGTAGTATGGAGAGGCTCTGGTGACTAATGCCCAATGTTAACATAAACTTGGCACGCATGGATCCTCTTGGAGAACTCAGTGCAGTCATGGATCATGGAGGGCCCAAAATACCCTAGTCTCTGAATCTGGTGAGAATGTTTTGGCCCAGCCTGATGGGAACCATAGGAACTGGCGTGAACCTCTTGCATGACCTGTGGAATCTCGACTCCGTGGCTACAATGAATGAGAACACCATAAAATCCACGTTTATAGAGGATCTTCACAAGACTGGGACCACTCTATTGAGTAAACTGTAGCGTGCGACATCGAATTTGCTTTCACTTGGCCCAGTCTGCCAGGAGGCATCCATTTTGGAGATAATCAACAAAAGGGGCTCTCCATTCAGGAGTTTCTTCAACCACAACATCTGAGGAACATGGGGTTCCTAACATGGAAGCTCCAGTGGCAATATGGATTACCCGTGGGCCATCGTCATCCTCTAGGGTGATGGGAGAAATGACTCTCTGGTGCGCCACATGGATGATTAGACTATCCTTTTCGGGTTCTGCAAGTGATGCAGCTAGGCTGGCCAAAGCATCTGCTCGACCGTTCTGTGACCGAGGGATATGTATATCCATTGTCCAAGAAGGGAACTGGGCCATTAGTTAGAGAGTGCATTCTAAAAAAGATACGAGATCTGGCTTCCTGCCAACATAGTCTCTATTTACCTGCTTGATGACCAGCTCAAAATCCCCATTCACATGAAAATGGGGCACATCGATCTCAAGGGACAGCTCGAGACTAGTAATGAGGGCCTGATACTCTGCCTCATTGTTAGTGAAACCTTCTGATAATAGGAATGTGTGAGGTAGGAAGACTTGCACCGGGGTGATAAAGACAATACCCAGACCTACTCTTTTGAGACTATGATCATTGAGCCTCATACTGGTGGGGCTCCAAGAGGCCCGTCGAAGTGCATCAACCAACATGGAACAACTTGATCGACCGAGAGGATTGCCTCATCGGGAAAATCCAAGTCCAGAGACTGGTCTGCGGGGGTTGGATGGGCAGCTAGAAAGTCTGCCAATGCCTATTCCTTGATAGCCTTCTAGGGCACGAACTAGATGTCAAACTACTGGAAGATTACCACTAACCGTGCTAGTCGGCTAGTCAACATGGGACAACTCAAAATGTAATTTAGTGTGTCCACCTGAGAGACTGGATATATCACATGGTGCTGTAGGTAATAATAAAAATTATACATAGCAAATACAAGCGCAAGGCAGCTCTTCTCTATGGCGGAGTATCTAGTTTCCGTATCGAGGAGCATGCATATGAGGTATTAGAGGCTGTTATCCATCCCCTCATTGTTCTTCTGAGAGATAAGGGTGACAAGGTATCATTACAAGGTGGTGACATAGAGAATTAGTAACTTTCAGAAGATGGGAGGCATCAAGACCGGAGGCTCGAGAAAATATTTCTTGATTTTCTCAAAGGCGGTCTGGCACTCTTCAATCCACTCATAATCGGTGCCCTTCTTCATAAGCCAGGAAAAGGGATTACACTTTCCAGCTAGATTTTCAATGAATTAGCATATGTAGGACATGTGGCCTTAGAGACCTCGAACCTCCCAAATATTACTCGTGGGAGGAATCTGGCTAATGGCCTTTATCTTCTTCGGGTCAATCTCGATGCCTTAGTATCTGACATCAAAGCCATGGAATTTCCCAAAATTGACTATGAAGGCACAATTCAATGGTTTTATCGACAGGTGGAAGGAACGGAGGAAACCAAACACTTTCTTAAGGTCCTTGAGATGGTCCTGGCACTGGAGAGATTTGACCACCAGGTCGTCCACATAGCATTCCACCAATGTTCCAAAGATTGGATTGAATATGTGATGCATGGCCCAATGATATGTGGCACCTACATTCTTTAGGCCGAAGGGCATTACCTAGTAACAAAAAGTACCTTGGGGAGCTCTGAAAGTGGCAGACTCCTCATCCTCAAGGGCCATCCGGACTTGATTATATCCTGATTAACCATCCATGAACGAGAGGGCTTGGAACCCGACTGTAACATTGATCAACAATTCTGTCAATGGAAGGGGAAAATAATCCTTTGAACAGTGACAATTAAGATTACAGAAGTCGATATAGTCTCTGATCTGTCCATTCTTCTTTCTGACTGGCACGATGTTGGGTAACCACTTGGGGTATTGGAACCCCTTGACGAAGTTGGATATGATGATCCTGTCAACTTCGGCCTTGAACATGGAACCATGAGACATATGAATCATTCTAGGAGGCTGCTTGAACCTGCGATGATTCATCGGGGGACTGAGGCGGTTGACAGCTACATGAAGATCTCTTCCTAGAATCTCGTCGTAACTCCAGTAAAATACATCACTGTGCTATTTAAGAAACCCTACATACCGCTTCTGCTCCATGGGGGACATAGCGACACTGATCAATGTGGGTCTCAGATCTGCCTTGCTACTGAGGTTCACCTGTACCAATTTGTCAACCTTGGCTGAGACGCCTTCCTCAATGGAAGGTGGAGCATCCTTCATATATTATTCTCCACTTATGGAGGTATCCTTCACAGTGTAAGCTTCTTCTGATCTACCAAACCCTGATGGGAGGCTGCTACCAACCTGTGCAGCAGTGGTCATCGCATCGGGGCACTCTGGCGCTGCCGAGACCATGGCTATGAAGGCTGTCAAACCGATCCCATCTGGAGTTCGGCCCAAGGGGCCACACATGATAATATCGAAGTAGTAGTGGAACGTCGGCCAGAGCCAACTTATTCCAGCCTAGCGAAACAGACAATTATGACGTACTTCTATTGCCATGGGTTGGACGTCTCGATACCAGATAGGAGTGGGAGGCTCTTAGATAACTAGAGCCTGGTTCATTTAAAAATACAAAGTGATCTTCTGATGCTGCGTAGATCTGGGAGCAAGATTCCCCTTGTCCTGTAAATGACAAAGTACTGCCCCATATCGGGGGTTGTGACCTCCAACTGATAGATTAGGAAGACATAGGCATCATTCAGGCCTATCCAAGGGTCGTTCGTAGCCATGAAGAGCTCAACATTACTTGACTGGACTTGCTTATCCTTGATGTTGTAATAATTAGAATCCATGCAGCGGGCTTCGCAAGAGGCGAAAGGAGATGCATCACCTTGGATTATTCCTACACGACAATTAAAGGAGTACTTGAGGCACTGGTGATACGATGAGAGGACCTCCGCGTGCAGGTGAATCCATGGCCTACACATCAATGGATTGTATACGGTGTCCTGGGAGACAACCATAAATTTAGTAATGGAAACTAGGCCACTGAACATGGTCTTCAAATGGATCTTGCCGACCGGGGTATGATCTGTCCTATCATATCCCTAGATCCTCAAATCGGATGGAGTCAGGTCATCCTCGAATAACTCTAGCTTCCGTAGTGCCTGCATCGGGATAAGGTTGATCCTAGAGCCGGTGTCAACGAGATGACGGTGAACCTCCATGCCATTGAATTGACCGGTGATATACAACGGGTGGATGTTCCCCTGTATGGGGTATCCTTCATACTCTCCCATGAATTAGATGATGGCATGACATTCCATATCCTCAACTGCTTCTGCATGGAAGGCCTCTACAGCTGCTACCTCTATCTCAAACTAAAGGGGGCTCCTTAAAGACTCAGTGAGTGCTTCGCAAATATCTAGCGATATGCCAAGGGATTCAAGGATGGAAAGCCTTGTTGGAATGTCGTCAAGGTGATTCAGAACATCATACTTCCACGCCAGGCACATACTTCTTCTTATAGGAGGCTGCTCGGCGATTGGAGGCATGACGGACCCTACCGGCTGGACCGACGACTGACTGGTACTGGGGACATCCCGCTGCACGCTAGCCGAAGCTCGGATAATAGATACCAGGTGAGGACCGGGCGACTGATATCGGAATGTAGAGGAAAGAATCTGGTTAGGGTATGGACAAAGTGGATCTACCTGGTCCAGTAGCATAAATGGTGGTGGAGGCGGACCTGTCGACATCAGATGAAGAGGCTATGTGTGTTGAGTTCTGCGCTGGGCCTGTTGTCTGGTATCAGCGGCATGCATGACCTAGCTGGAGGTGCCAACTGATGTGCCCCGGTGAACCCAATGGTCACAGTTCTGCTAATGTTGGCATCGTCTGAGGACATTGGGGAGGTTCTCCCGGTGCTCCCCCTCATTGGGAGTCGTATAGGCATTTAGCAACTCAAAGGTGTTAACCGAATCATACCCTTGACAGTCACATGACAAATCATCCACCACTGGGTGGATTCTAGGAGAGATGCCCATATATGGGGGCATGAAGTCTCCGAGAGTGCAGGATGACGACGACATTGGCGGGGGCACATTTCTTCTTCTTGCGCCGCCATTTCTTGCTCTACAGGGAAGAGGCCGACTAAGATGATGATGCAGAAGTGGTGGTCGCAGTTTCTGAAGGCTCCGGCTGATTCAAGCATGCACGGATAATTCCATGGTCACAGGAGACTGTCCTGCGAGCCATCTAGTCATTATAATTTTGGTACCCACAGTCAAGAACCTGCTTCCACTCGCCATCGCCGTCGCTACTACTATCTGATCTCACAAAGACACCTGCCACTTTTGCTGAGGCTGGGCCCAACCTGACTTTGTTGTTGTCAATCTGGTCTTCAATCCAGTCCTTGAACACATAGAACTGCTTGATGGTGTGCCCCAGGATCCGGTGATAAGGGCAGTAGTTGGGGTGATCAGTGAGATGCTCCTCTTCTGGCTTCCAGTACTCAGGCATTCGCAAAATTATCTCCTCTATGGCACTGCGGAAGTAGCCGGGGACCTGAGCCTCGTCGAATGATTAGTCCTGATTGTTTCTGTTAAAAAATGTGGCTCCAGGAGCCTGACCCTGACGGGGGGCTAGAGGAGCCTGCCGAGGAGGCGGAACTTGATTATCTCACCTAGGCGGCAGCAACGTGTTACGACGGGTCACCTTCCGATTCTGGGGTGGGTGCTGCTAGGCTAGAAACTATACCCATAGTGGTGGAGCTCTACGGGTCTACTGAGCTGGATCCACTGGTAGAAATTCTAGATGCCTAGGTGCCTATATCTGGGCCATAGCGGCGGGCTCGACTCTGGCAGTCCTCCTTTCCTGGATTACACGGGGAAATAGGCATGCCTGACTAGCCTGTTTCAGAGCTTCCTCAAGGCACTGGGCCTTATTTGAGAAGTCTCGGAACCCTCCGGGATAGTTTTTAGTGATCATGGAGGGAACTAGTTCAGTATTGACATTCCCCAACCACATCTTCATTAATTTATCTTGGGTTAGTGGAATATCAAGGGAGTATGTGAGACCCTTCCTCTGGGTGATGAAGTCCACGACTCGCTCATCAGTCCTCTGCTCGCACCTGAAGAGGTCTGCGATGATCAACTTCTAGGTGGGAGATCTGAATTGGTAAAGGAACTACCTGCAAAGGTCTTCCCAACTAGTCATGGATCCCATAGGGAGCTGGCTGTGCCAGAAAAATCCTGGCCCCTCTAGCATATGAACAAAGCAACGGAGCTTTGTGGAATCCTACTGCGCCGAGGACCCTAACACATTCCCACACCTCGAGTTAAAGTGGAGCAGGTGATGCGGCGGGTCCCATGTCCCATTAAAGGTGGAGAAAGTGGGATTCCCAAATCCCGGGGGTGTAGGAATGTCATCCTCCCATGCCAGGTATGGCTTGCCGTCGGGTGGGATAGCCACCTTTCCAAAGCTTCCAGGTGGTCAATGAGCACTACCAACAAATCGTCTAGATGGGGGTCCCGGTGCTGACGAGGATTCCTAACCATGAGCGCATTGTCAGGATCTTCAATGCGGTTGACAAGCTCAGTGGCTCTTGGGGATGCTGGTGGAGGGACCCTTGGGGCTGCAAGAGGGGCCTGGGTGGGGTTCCATGGATTGTCACGCCACTCGGGAGGGTTCAACGAGGCATACCACACCCTCTTTCTATGAGCTCCGGCTTCTTCCCTGTCAGCGAATACAGCATGATCAGGGTTGCCTGGGAGAATCTCACTGAGGGGTAGTTTTTATTTCCCCTACTACCCCGGCCTAGGATCACTATAGTCGGGTTTCCACTCTACAATGCGTTCAACTATAAGTACATCAACTAAATTCTTCTGTTCAGCAAGCTGTTGGCGCAACATGGCCTTCTCGGGATCCTCTTCCGTGTACTGCCCTTAGGTGGATGGGTCGGAGTGCTTGACAGCTCCAACGTTCTCTTTACCTTTACTGAAATTCTATCTCAGTACCAATACCTCATTTTTTGGAGGGAGACCAAGGAGGTTCCTCTATTGGTGAGTAATCCTCTATGATGGGTCCAGTTGCGGCGCATCATTAGGGGGACGCTCCCATCGAGAAGTCCCGACTCATTCTCTCCTCCTGACAGATCGGTCATTTTTACTGCCACTCTTCTCGGGGCATGTCCTCACTATCACCTACCGAGTCAGGCTACCAGTGAATTTCACTGAAGAGAAGGGCAGCGTACTGCCTCAGCCACAGACTTGTGCGTGGAGGGAAGCCTCCTCAATAACTTTTAAGCGTACTTGGAAACTCTGAACGCACTATTGTTGGAGGGCACTATGGTGGAAACACGACTCAGGGTGCTGGACCACAGAGAGTGTGGCCAGGTCAACCAGACGACATTGTTTGCCGATGTCTTCGAGGTGCTCTTGGCTCCTTGTATAAGTCACTCGCTTGTGGTGAAGAGAGAGGTGAGTTGCCCATAGGGTCCGGAAGAAACATTCAAACTCCTCTTGGGTGAGCGATTCTGGCATACCCAAATTCGATCCTACGACTGGCCAAAACTTCTCAGGGAAGTGGCCTGTTGTGAGGATGGTCCAGAAGCTCCTCAACTCAGATTTTAGGTCTGGGTCTTGATTTCCCCACTCATCAACTGAGGGTGGCTGAGGAACTGGCAGCGGTGCTGAGGCGGGATGCTGTGACGTCAGACTGGCCGGAGGAGAATTCGGCGAGCAGGATGATTGGCCGTTTAATCCTGGTATGTCCTCTGAATGTTGGAGCAACCTAGCTGCAATATCGCGATAGGATGGACTGGTGACCAGGGATCCATAGGTAGCATCAGCATCTACCGAGGGTGGGTTATGTCTCATCTCTTCCACCATTGGCCCCCAAAATAGCTGTGCAGTAGAGGGTGCTTCCGGTGATGATGGAGACGACTGTGCGGTTGGACCCTGAGAACATGCCAGGGTCTCGTCCACCTCGATATAACTTCAGTGGGAAACATGGATCATGTGGATCTCGCATTTTGGGAGAATGAGGCTGATGTTCCTCATTCCTGCCCCAACCCTTGAATCGGAGGGCTGACGGGAGGTATCCTATGCTGAATTGTACTTCACCTCAGAGTCTGAGAAGTAGACTAGTTTGATTCATGTCTGGCGTTCCCCAAGATTTCTCTTGCGGTAGCGGTAACCAGCTCTCCTGCCCCTTGATGGTTCTTCAGGGCCGGGCTGATTTTCAACATGGGGTCCTCCGGCTGCACTAGTGCTGGGGAGGAGAGGGTTTCCACATGAGAACTCTAGGGTGCAGGGAGCACGAGAAAAATGTTGAAAGGGACACGAGAAGGACCTCCGTGCTGGGCGTTGGTGAAGTGGGGTTGGACTCCACCTCTCTGATTGCTGGTATGAGGAGGACCTTTTCTGATCGGCACAGGGACATGGGCAGGACCTCCATGTTGGAAAGTGACCGGACATGCAATGTCTCCATGCTCACAGTCTGTGGTAGGGGGAGTGACCCCATACTCAGTGTAGTGAGCATAGGAGAGACACCCACAAAGAGTGTTGCTGTCATGGGGGAGACACTTATTTGGGTTGAAGGTGGCACCAGACAGACCTCCATGCTGAGGGTGGAAGTCGGGATGGCCCGTTTCTTCCGTAATGGTGGAATGGGTTAGGCCTTCACACTGGGTGGCATTGCTGCGAGTTTGTCTGCAGTGGCCATCGCCTGTTCTGGCGACTGGGAGAGTCGAGCACACCTGCCCATGGGGTGGTTGGGGCCTCAATCCGAGTTGGGTGTATAACTAACTCTTATCAACGTATGCAAGGATTTGGGTATATGAATCAGCGGTGGCTCAAGCCACACTAGTTGCTGATGCTGACGCCCCCCAACAAGCATCTTGTTCTGCTCATGCCCGACGCTGGCGTCGAGTTAGGTGGACTAGAGACGATGGTGCAGGCAAGTGGCTTTCCTGCTCCTTTGCATGGGGAACTAGGCGGCGGTGCTGACACAGTCTAGTGGGGGCGCTCCCCTATTACCCTTGAAGTGGGACTCTGATCGGACATGCTTGGATATCCTCTACATCGTCGGCGTTTGGGAGGGAGCTGTCAAGGTGCTATGGGGACAATCTCCAGAAGTGCATGAATGTTGGGGTGGGGAGTAGAGGCTCCCTGCGTAGCCCTCGGGGGCAGCATTGACGGTGAGGCGCAACTACCTCAAGATCTAGGTGGGCCATATCCCTAGTGGGGATGAACCCCTTCTCCTCGTACTTGCATACGAGGTCATTAATTACCCTTCACTAGATAATATCTGTTGGGGAGAGGGGTCGTGGGTGACCAGCAGTCATGGCGGTCGTGATCGTCATGGAATAGGTAGAACCACGCGGGATAGCTATGTCAATATTTACCCTACCCCTATGCCAGTGGGAAAGTGAACGAGCTCTGGATGCAACAACTTGATTCTTGAAAGTACGGAGATGAACTCATTAATATTTCTAAGAAAACAAATTGACAACCAGTGCCCCAACGTCATTCCATAATCCATGGATGGTAAGAGGTATCTACGCTGACAATGTCATAGAACTGAATGCTCAATGTCCTGGCTGTCCCAACTTCTAGCGAGTTTCACGTCAGGCCTCTTTGGTGGGACTTGGTACCAGATGATGGGGTCAGATGACATGCTTATCCACTGATGTACCAAATTCTACTAGCCTCCATGCCGAGGATAGGAGCTTCATGTCGGGTTCACCATTTTCTGTTTCTGATACTTTCGTAAGGGTGCGCACGCATCCGTCACGTGGAGGACATGCTGTTGTTACCCCGCATTCCCACTTTCCAAAGGTGTGCGACATTCACTCCTTATTCAGGGATGTCTGCTCCTTGATCAAAACAAGATGAATGAATGTTGGTTCTTCCTTCCATGAATTCCTACTCAGAGCTCGTCATGTAGTCCGGGTCTCCCTCATAGATTTAAGATGTAGTTTGCGAAGCTCTTTTCGGTGCCATATCGTCATGGACACCAGTTAATTACGCCGCTTCTGTCCGGACCCTCCAAGGGGTCTGGTCAGGGCAGAAACCTTTGGTTAGAAGAGCAGTCACGTTGGGGTATCACTGGCATGTATTTACGCTGGGAATTGACATGTCTGTCTTATGTTCCTTATTATAGGGCTTCTCGAGGGCGCGGAAGCCTGAGGCATCCCACATAAAACGTGGAGAACTGTGTTCCATAGGCATGTATCTGAGGTTTTCCTCATCTTTCTATGTTTAACATTGGGTATGCCGCAAGTTTAACATCCAGTGGAGACAGATCAGACTGATCAGAACACTAGGTAGAGTGGATCTAATTGACAAACCCCCTGGAAGGAACACCGATGTTGGGGCTGGCATGTGGGATGCTTCCCAAATGCTGTGGAGGGAAATGAGGAATGAACTGGCATGATCCCACTGGAATGTGGCGGTCTGGGTAAGAATCTGGATGAATGATGGCTTTGGGCTTGAGCCTCAAAGAGACTTCCTACATACCCCCATGGCATGGAATCAAAGTCTGCATAGCTCGATGATATGGTGGGACACCTGATGAGGCGACCCATGAAAATGGATGCATGTATAGGACCTAGAGGAAGTGGAAACTCTGGGTTAGGGCATGAGATTTCCAAGACACGTGGTCTCGAGGGAGAGATCCGGATGAGTCATGGGTGATGGGTTTGAACCTCTTGGAGGCTTCCTATGTATCCCTGTGGTGGGGAATCAAAGACCACATTGTTCAGATGTCGAATACTGTTTAACAACATATTGGACATGCATTGGGCTTGCACTCTGAGGCGGCCCAAGGTGATGGAGAACCGACGGGAATGGGGTTGGAACAACTGGGTGGTGGGATTAAACATCGTGGATGCTTCTTATATACCATACCTTATCATAGATCAAAGTCCACATAGTTTGAGACGGATTGCAGTTTAACTTCATGCGGGATGGGGGCATTTGGGGCTTACACTATGAGGTAGCCCAAAGTTGGAGTCGGTGAACCGACGTGAATAGGTAACTGGGGTCCCGATGGATTGGGGCTTACATTCTGAGGCGGCCGAAGGTGGAAGTGGGGCTTGGCACACTGACATAGAGATGGTCGAGGCCAGTGATGGTTGGGCTTGAACCTCGTGGAGGCTTCCTACGTACCATGACTTAGCACAGACCAAATTCCCTGTAGTTCTGGTTGGATGGGGCTTACGCTCTGAGACGACCCAAGGTGGTGGTGCTTGAACCTCATGGAGGCTTCCTACATACCATACCTTAGCACACATCAAAGTCCTTGTTGTTCGGCTGTACAGTTTAACGTCATGCGGGACGAGGGTTCTTGGCAGTTTAATGTCGTGCATCTTAGACGAGGGCATTTGGGGCTTACGCTATGAGGCAGACCAAGGTGTGTCATGGCCGTTGCCCACTCTAAGATCACGGTAGCCATGCTCAGTGTGAGAAACAGGAGGATGAAGAGACCTGACGATCACGTTACAAAGGGTGTGTCTGTGGGAAACGAAGAGGGGCTTACGCATTGAGCTGCCCATGGTGTTGGGACTTACTCCAAGATGGAGGCCCGAGGGTGACAAAGTGAAGAAGAAGAAGGATTTGGAACCCATGGAGAGAGGAGGAGCCCTGTTTCCTATCACACCATCAACTGGGCATGGGACCGAAGAAAGGAGGAGTAGGGGTGATAACTCTTGGAAGGAAAGGTAGGGGCTTACGCCTAGGGGGCTGCCTTGCCCTGCGGACAAACGCCACTCTGACAATGAGGATATCATCCCCTGTGAGGAAAGATCCCATCCTCATGGAAATGAGTGGGAGTGGAGAATGTCCGAGGTGGGGGGAACCTACGTATGAGGCATGGGGATAGGTCACAGTTTAATGTCATGTGTTGAGGATGAGGTGCTTGGAAGTTTAACGTCCTGCAGCTCGGATAAGGTGGGTCTGCTCCGCACCCCTAGAAGTTACATAACTGGTACCCTATGCACCTTGTGGGAGGAAAGGAATTGGCAAGACCATAATGAGGGGGGTGTCATGGAGCGAACCATTGAGGGTTCCACGTCAGCGTGGATATGAGAAGAAGTAATAGTCGTTAGTGTGCCTATGCAAAGAAGCATGAGGCGATGCAACACAACGGGAAGGATTGTCCAAGGGAATTTGAAGCTACTTCGTACGAGTATAGAAGGTCATATGGGAAAACCATATATGATTCGGATGCATGGGGTGCATAAGACACCTGTGAATGGATCCCAGAAGGAGGGAATTGGGCTTTCGTGCTAGGGGGCGCCCGGGGAGCACCG
Organism: Viscum album; assembly: GCA_963277665.1. Classification (NCBI taxonomy): domain Eukaryota; kingdom Viridiplantae; phylum Streptophyta; class Magnoliopsida; order Santalales; family Viscaceae; genus Viscum; species Viscum album. The sequence continues at coordinate 48,216 of CAUJRU010002973.1, forward strand.
AGGTGTTGGGCCCCGAGGGATTCCGGGCAACCCTTGAGGTTTGCACGAAATAAAGGGGCCCAGCGTGAAAAGCCTCAGGTTGGAATGAAATCAGTGTTTCATGCACAAAATATATGGCTGAGGCTTTGTGTGTGGATTGAAGGGATTGCACACAAAGTAAGGGATAGCGTGCAAAGGAAGGGATTGCGCGCAAAGGGAGGTATTGCGCACAATGGAAGGGGTGTGCGCGTAAAGGGAGGATTGCACACATCTTGGACGGCCTGCGCGCAACGGAGGGGGTTGCGCGCAAGGGGTAGACCCCGAAGGGGATGGATTTTAGTCTAAGAAATGGGGATATCATGCAAAGGAAGATCTCGGGGTGACTTGGCGCGAAAAAGAACCATTCCTAAAGGCCATATTGCACGCGCGCAGAATACTGATTACGTGCATGAGAGGCGGTTCGAAATCTTCATCCCCGAAAAGGAAGGGGTTCGCTTTATATATATAGGCATCCATTAGTGTGGAATTTAGGGCGTCATGATATATTTTTTGCAACGGAGTCGACGATGTGGAATATCAACCGCGCAAGGCGCGGGCGCGAAATTATTTCGCGTCGGTGCTGGGGACTGTTTGCGAGTCCCGGTCCTTTCTGCGCGGGACATATTTTTTCGCGTACTCCACCCTTTTTTTGTGAAACACCACCGGTGCCTCCATACCAGGTCTCCGTGTCTGAATATCACTTCTCTTATTCGTTTTTCAACTTCCTCCAACAGTTAATCACTTTTCAGCGTCTACAATATAATATTTTTTTAAATGGTAGTTAACGCATAGCCATTGTATTGGAGGGAATGAATAGAACCAACAATATTATGATTAAATATGTATCTTAAATGTTTTTACATTCACCCAATAAATTTTAGAGGCTTAAAATGATAATGAATCCAATAATAAGCACAAAATATGCTAATATTCATTAAAAGGTCGTTTTACCGCCTTTTGAGGGGGAACCCTTTTTAAATGACGTTTTTGTCACTTTTATATATTCTATTTGAAAAAATATGACTCTTATTTAAAATCGGGACATCAATATTTACTTTGGATGAAAATTTTGTATTTTTATGATAATGTTCATTTTTTAATGAATAGTGAAAAATAATGTATTTTAATTCAAAATTTCTTTTTAATGTAATTTATTTTTATTTTTAGGTTAAATTTTTAGTTGGTTTTAAAGTGTAATTAGATTATATTTTTACCAATAAATTCAATTTTTGTCATTGTAAGTAATTTCACATTGAAATTGGACATAAATAAGTGTCAATATTTTGATAGTTATTATTACTTTAAAACACCTTTTTTATTTTGACAACATGAATTAATTTTAAATTAATTTCATCTAATTATGTGTTTTTAATTTGGAAAAATGGATTCCATATTTGGAATTATGAGGCCCAAATTTTGTAAATTGGTAACTTTTATGTTTAGACATTATGAATATTTACTTCAGTAAATATTTTATTTACCATGGTTAAATGGTAAATCTGGTAAATAAGGGTAAAAAAGATTATAATAATAATAATAAATTACCCTAACATTTGTCCTATCCAATTGGTTGATAAATTTAAGAACATAAGAATTCTTGGGTCTATTTTGGGACATCATGGAGCCACTTGGGAGTGATAATGACACTTTATATTAACTGATTTAAAGTAAAGAAAAAAAACGATATAAACATATATCTTTTTGTAAATCAATTTTTACATGGGGATATATAGGTTATCTATTAAAATATAAATATAAATTCCTACATTTTAATATTTTATTTATTATTTTTATAAACCAAAGAAATAAAATTATTTATGACACAATGATGATGGAGTGATTACCTTATTAATGAATAATTTAAATATATGAGATTATAAAAATTAAAAAAAATCCAAAACCTGTCCAAATTTTATTGTATTATTTTATTTATCACAATATTCATCATATATTCAAATTAAATAAGTTTTATATCTTCAGAACTTAAATTAATTATATAATAAAATAATATTTCCAAATGTTCCTAAAGAGTCTCGCCCCCCCCCCTTATAAAAACCCATCAACACTAGGCCATTACTCACACCTATAAAGGCCATTGAATCATCCCAAATATGCCTAAATAATCTCCATACATCCCACTATTCTACATATTAGCCTTACCTTAGTATGAAGGCACTGTAAGTAAACCTTTTGGTTCAAATCAAAGGGAGATACCCGGTTTAAAGGAAACATCTTCTCTTAAATTCTTTTCTGTTATTTTACTTCTCCAACACCCTAAAGTTTATTTATTACTTTATTTTATAACAACAACAATATCCTCAATATAATAGGTTGTTTTTATGAGTAGTATTATAACTTCACTTATACAGACCTCAATCTAATTGGTCACGAACATACTGTTTCGGTGGATGGCGAACTACTGCCTCACGAAATGATGATTGTTCAATATTCTCCTACCACCTCTCATGGTGGCCATTATGATGGAACTATATTTATATATGATATATATTATGTTTATGTTTTCTATATGATTCTGTAATTTTTATTTATAAACACACCCTGATGATTTCCAATATGTGTAAACACGATAATTTCATTTGAGGAAGTGCGGACTACCGCCCCCTCAAGGTGATATGATTCATTCATGAAATACATGGAATGTATAAAGGATGTTGTTAATGAAATTATTTAACATATTTATCATATTAAATTATAATGGGATTACAGTATACCTTAGTATCATTCAGTTTCCATTCCTTTTAAAATGAAGTAGAAATGAAAGTAGCATTCATGTGTACGTACGACTTAACGTCTCTATGAGCGGTGCATTTAATTTCTTATGTACAAATGTTATGGAAAGTTATAAATACATATATACTGGATATATATTATATATATGATATATAAATCATGAATATAATTCTGTATATAATCAAATTTTGACCACACAGACAATTTGTATTTTTAACAAGGTCATTTTTTACTCAAGTTTCGAACATCGACAAAATGTCTGATATGAACTAAAAACAATTTACTAATTGTTATAGCAAGTTAATAAGTGATATAAAAGGAATAATAAGGTTTAAAAAGGTTTTTAATCACATATAAATAAAAATATTTTTATTATTCTGGAATAACAATGAACATACAAGAATTTTCGGACATGAGGTAAGGGTTTTCTTATCTCACTTTTAATTATATTAATTTCCAATGTTCACCACTTATTTATTGTATGTGGTGTATTGTGTACTTAAATTTGATATATTATATCATTATTATCTTTATATTCATGGTATTATATGATTAATTTGGTGGTTATTAACTTTTTCTAATACGACTCGATTGATTACAACGTGGTAAGGGGTTTTCACATCACTTTTTATTCCCATAAGATTCATGATATATTTGCGACTATTTCCTTTTGTGTATTATATTTACAACCCATTATTATATTATTTTTGTTGCATACGTTAATTTATGGGTATTTACATTTTAATTTTATGATCCTTCTTTCATGTGGTGTATGTTTTCTATGTTACAAAATCAGTAAGGGAACCTTTCACCCTCCTCTTTTAGTCAAAGACTTCTTTTACATTAAATCATTAAATTTCAATTTTAAAATGTTTGGATATGTTCTTCTATATCTATATTTCTGTACATTTTATGTCAATGTGATGAGAGATAATTTTTCCTCTCATCAAATCATTTTTTGAATTTTTAATTGACTCCGTTAGGCTGTAAAATTTCTGTAAGATAACTTATTAACCCAATTTCAATTATTTGGGTTAAACTTCTACTTATTGATTATGTCTTAATATGAATACGTGTGAATGAAATCTTATTTTTTTACACTGAATATCCAATAATATTGAGTGTATTTATATTTTTTCACAAATAATTATGTAATCGATTTATCCTTAATCTAAGGATACCGTCTTTATAATGTATTTCATCTCAATTTACATTCCATTGAGACTTCATTGTTGTTATGTGCCAATTCACTTTTATATGGTGTATATAATTTACTTTGGAATATTATACCATGAATACCTTTATTCTCATGATATTATAATGTTTTGATTAAATGTTATTCCTCAATTACTTGTATTCAAACATCTATAATTTGATTAATAACTCCTTCACTAAAATATTGTTTTGAAGATTTATTCTTCTAAATTTTTCTCATTAATGTCCATGTTTTAAAAATGGTCTTAAGGATTTATTTATATGGACATTAATGTTTCGAAATGTCAATTAATTTAAAATTTTAAAAGTGGTATGGGACACTTTGATTCAAAAATATATTTATTAAATGGTTTTGAAAATGGTTTGATGAAGCATTAATAATGTCCATATCTTGAAATTATATACTATGATTGGAATGAAGAAAGGTTATATTTATTTTATGCTTATGTTATGTGTAATGATTATGTTATGGTTCTTGGGAGTTGTTTACATATACGGGTGGTTCCATGATAAACCTAGGGCGGGTGAGCATGAGATAGCTCTACAATGCATTCAGTAACATGATAGAGGTAAACGTTAATGTTTCTCCTAAGAGATTTTTGGAATATACTGTGATGGGTATTCCAAACATAACTCTCTATGTAGCTGTGAAATCTATAATGTATGTCTGTTATGTATTCCATACGTTACCTTTATGATTTATGATTTCAGTGTGTTATTCATAAATCTTACCATTTCATGCTGTGAGTTATGATTGAAATTTATGGTTTCATTGATTTGTATTTTTTGATGGAATAATGTTTTCCTTTCTTACATTATAACCCTTACTAAGCTTTTTATGATCATCCCATGTTTTTGAAATGTTTTCAATAGAAATTAAAGATGATTAGGGTCAAGGATGGGATCAAGGGAAAGTCATGTTATCTAAAACAATGAACTAGAAATTTTTCTTTTTAAGAGTTTTTATTTTTTGAAAAAATAGATAATGAGTAGTATTGTCTACCTATAATATTCAAGTTGTTATGTAAAAGTTATGGCCTAATTCTATAAAACTCTAAACCTAAAAAGATCTTCAATGTGAATTCTTGTCATAATTCAATATTAGGTAATGTTTAAGGCTGGGTCCTTATAGTTGGTATTAGAGGTCAGTTTAGACAAATTTAGGGATTTGGAGTTTTCGCTAAACACATGGTTAGTCCATATGTTTATTATTTCTGTTAAATCCTCGTTTTATAACTTATTCAGATCAATAAAGTCGGTTATAAATAGAAGGATGGGGATCTCAAACGACATTCCTATCTCTTCCTGATGACATGCTTGCTATAATTTTTTCAATGTCATGTTCAGATGATTATGAAACTTTTTTAAGCATACAACTCATTTGAAAGAAGTTGTTTGAGATATCAAACACCTCCACAATACCTGGATATCATCGTGGATCATTGGTTGTATTTAATCAAATCCTATTTTCACAATATTCTAATATTTTTCAAAAAGGTAAATATTATCAAGGAATTTTTAAATATTTTACCTTATCAAAAGATTTTGAATCATATTATGATTTTTAAAAAGGTGCTAAATAGGGAGACCCTTGTGCAACCTATTTATATTTTATTTTACAATATAGTCTCCTAACACATACTTATGGTATTTTAAAAGACCATTTATTGAAAGTTTCAACTCAAAATCAGTCCTACCGTTTTATAAAAATCATGTTTTATCAGTTGTTTTGAAATTATATGTCATACATGATTATTTTACGAAACAATTTTTCTACGAACACCTGTATGACCCATGTTATACTAGGTGTATTTGGATTAAGGAAGCAAATGATTTTGAAATATATCTAAATCATTATTTCAATTCATGAACGTTCTGTATACATGAAAAAGATGAAGATGAAACCATATAGACACCAAGATGAAGGCATGACAGTATTTATTTTAGGAATAGTTTTATTTTTTCATATAAAGCTGAAATAAAAAATAGGACAATATATAATATGCTTTATGAATTAATATGTTGTGGTATTAATCTATTCGGATGAAAATGAAAGGAATAAGAGAAACTTTGAGGTTAAAACATGTTAGGGTTATTTTTGAGTTTTATATAAAGGAAAACTTGTAAGATGGGTGACAACCCATCGCATCTGTCAAGGCCGTAGTAATCGAACCCACAACCGAAGGTCGATAAGGGCTCATAGCCTACCACTTGCCTATGTGATGTCCCTGGTTAGTACGACTTATTATTTTTAGTTAAATAATTATATGGATCAAGAATAAGTTGATTTTGGGAACTTATGTTCTATCAAATGGATATCCTTAAAATAGGAAAATGATTTAGTGATTAAGTGATAAATGTTATTTTGGAAGATTTTCTCAATTTTGGGGAAACACTATATGCCTATGGAAAATAGAATACTTTGGGATTTCAATTTAAGTGTAATGGAGGAATTTTATTTTGAAAGAATGAATGTTTTTCTTGTGGACTTATAAGCATTTTAGGTTATTTATGGAAATGATTAACCTATCATAGAGAATATGTTATAACGTTAATTACACTTCAGTATGAGACATTAAGAGTACTCGATGTTATTTGGAGATAAATGTTAATATTTAATCATGGAAGACTATGTGATTAAATTATTTTGAGTTTTCTGTTTCAAACTTAGTTTGGATTATTTTGAAGAATTTTAAGGACAATTGTGTATTGAATGGTCTTTTTTGAACTTTTTGTACTTTTTATTTAATTTTAGATATTAAGGGCTGTATTTCTTTTTATAAAGGATTATCCTTTTTGTCTATTAATTGATCTTGTACTAACCTTTTTGGTTTTGGTTAATGTCTAAAGACAAGTGAAATATATAGTTCATCTTTTTCTATGGTTATGTTATTCTATAGAAGTTGATTCTAGAGCTTCAGGTGTGACCGTGTCATCATGAATACTCACAGTTTGGAGAAAAGATGAGTTTATGGTAGAAATTTAGTAAAGGATGAAAGTATATATGAAATGTAAGTAAGTTTCCTTATGTTTTTAGTTACGATCAGAAATAAATTCATCAAATTTATGAAATGTAACATAAATCAAAAAAAAATTACATTAAATTTTCCTACTAGGGAATCAATGACGGTGTAACCCATCACAATTTTGTGATTTTCTAGTGGTTAAATTGCTCCTAATCATGTCTTCTACCACTGTCCATCGAATCTTGATGGTTTGTTTCTCTTCCATATCAATGTTTTATTATATGGAATCCAAATATGGGAAAACTCGGGTGACCTTTTTTACTTCTCTTTCTTTCTTTTAAATTGATTTTTATTGACACTTTTTCTGATGTGGTACTTTCAATGATGTTTCCCAGCCCAATTATAAAATTGTGAGGACGCAATTCCCAAAAGAGGGGAAAGTTATAACATCCTAGGTAAATAAAGAATATAAAATGTTCGTATATATTAACATTTTTGAATTAAATATTAATTTAACTTTAAACAGGATTCTATGTTTGATGGAGTACCTGATATGCAACAACGGGTTTCTTTGAAAACTTACGTCGCACACAACGTTGATTTACAATGAAAAATATTAATATCATATTATTATTTTAAATGGTAGTTAACACCTAGTCATTATGTTGGAGTAAATGAAAAAAACTTACCATATTAATATTAAAAATGTTTCTTAAAAGTTTTTACATTTACACAATAAATTTTAGAGGCTTAAAATGAGAAAAAATCTAATATTAAGCACAAAATACTCTAATATTCTTTAAAATGTCGTTTTACCGCCTTTTGATGGAGAACCCTTTTTAAATATAGTTGTTATCACTTTTATTTGTTCAATTTGACAAAATAAAATTCTTCTTTAGAATCAGGACATCAATATTTACTTTGGATTAAATATTGGTATTTTTATGATAATGTTCATTTTTTATTTAATAGTGAAAAATACTGTATTTTAATTCAAAAATACTTTTTAATCTAATTTATTTTTATGTTTAAGATATCTTTCTAATTATTTTAAAAGTGTAATTATATTATATTTTTACCAATTAATCCAATGTTGGTAATTGGAAGTAATATCACTTTGAAGTTGGACATAAACAAGTGTTAATCTTTTGATAGTTATTATTACTTAAAAACACGCATTTTGTTTTGACATTTGGAATTAATTTTAAATTAATTTCATCCACTATTGTGTTTTGAATTTGGAAATTTTTTTCCATATTTGGAATCAGGAGTCCCAAATTGTGTATATAGGTAACTTTTATTTTTAGACATTACGAATATGTACTTCAGGAAATATTTTATTTACCATAGTTAAAGGTTAAATATGGTAAATAATGGTAAAAAAATATTATTAAAAAAATATTAAATTACCCTAACATTTTTCCTAATCCTACTGGTTGATAAATTTCGACCATAGTCACCCTTTGGTCTCTTTTGGGACTCAATAGAGCCACTAGAGAGTGATAATGACACTTTATATTAATTGATTTACAGTAAATAAAAAAATGAAACAAACATATATCTTTTAGTAAATCGATTTTTACATGGGTTATATAATTTATCTCTTCAACTATAAATATTAATTTGAAATATAAAAATATTTCCTACATCATGATATTATATTTATAATTTTTAGACATTAAATAAAACAAAATTATTTATAACTCAATGTTGATGTAGTGATTACCTTATGAATGAATAATATAAATAAATGAGATTATAAAAATAAAAAAATATCCAAAAACCTATCCAATTATTATTGGATGATTTTATTCAGAAATATATTATTATTATATTCAAATTAAATAAGTTTTGGACCTTTAGAAACCAAAAATAATTATATAATAAAATAATATTTTCAAACATTCCTAAAGAGCCCCTCCCCCCTATAAAAAGTCCTCACATCTAGCCCATTACACACACCTCTAAAACCACTTGTCTCATCCGAAATCTGCCTAAATAAGCTCCCTAAATCCCTATATTCCTTCTATAATCCTTACCTTAGGAATAGTAGACTTCAATTAAACCTTTCGGTTCAAACCAAAGGAAGATACCTGATTTAAAGGTAACTTTTTCTCTTAATTTATTTTATTTTATTTTACTTCTCCAACCCCATGAACTCTCTTTATTCCATTATTTTATAACAAAAAAGTATCCTAAATATTATAGGATGTTTTTATTAGGATTATTCTATCTACATTTACACACACCTTGATCCAATGGGTAACGAACATACTGTTTCTGTGGATGGTGAACTACAGCCTCACGAAACGATGATTGTTCAATATTCTCCTACCACCTATCATGGTGGTCATTATGACTACACTGTATTTATATATGATATATATTATGTTTACTTTTCCTATATTCTTATTTAAATTATATTTACAAACATTCCTTGATGCTTTCTAATATGTGTAAACACGATAATTTCATTTGAGGAAGTGCAGACTACCACCCCCTCAAGGTGATATGATTCGTTCATGACATACATGGAATGTATAAAGTATGGTGTTAATGAAATTATGTAACATATATATCATATGAAATTATACCTAAATTTAAATATACCCATGTATCATTCAGTTTCATTTCCTTTTAAAAATGAAAATAAATGAAAGTAGTGTTCATGCAAACGTACAACTTACCCTCTCTATGAAAGGTGCATTTAATTTATTATGTCCAAATGTTATGGACTGTTTTAAATAAATATATAATGGATATATTTGATATTTATTATATTTAGTCATGAATATCATTCTGGGTATAATGGAATTTTGACCACATGAACAATTTTTAATTATAACAAGTTCATTTTTTACTCAAGTTCCATACATAGAAAAAATGTCCGATATGAACTCAAATAATTAAATAATTGTTATATCAAGGTAAGAAGTGATATAAAATTAATAATAAACTTGTAAAAGATTATTAATAAGGTATAAATTAACTTATGTTTATTATTCAAGAAGAACAAGTAACATACAAGACAAGTCAGACTTGAGGTAAGGGGTTTCTTATCTAACTTTTAATTCTGTGAGATTTCCATTTTTCACCACTTATTTATTGCATGTGGTGTATTGTGTAATGAAAATTGATGTATATTATCATGATTATATTTATATTCATGGTATTATGTGATTAATTTGGTGGTTATTAACATTTTTTCATAAGACTCGATCGATTACAATGTGGTTAGAGGTTTTCATATCACTTTTTATCCCTGTGAGATTCATGCTATATTTTACCCTATTTCCTTTTGTGTTTTACATGTACTTCCAATGATTGTATTCATTTTGTAATATAAATTAATTTATGGGTATTTATATATTCATTTTATGATCCTTATTTCATGTGGTGTATGTTTCATAAGTTTAAAAATCGGTAAAGGAACCTTTCACCCTCCTCTTTTAGTCAAAGAATTATATTATTTAAGTCTTTAAATTTCAATTTTCAAATGTTGTCATATGTTATTATGAATTATTTTTTCTATAAATTTTATTTCTATGTGATGAGATATCATTTTCCAACTCATCAACTCATTTTATGAATTTTTAATTGATGCAGTTAGGCTGTCAAATTTCTGTAAGAGAACTTCTTAACCCAAATTGAATTATTTTGGTTAAACTTCTACTTGTTTATTGTGTCATAAGATGAATATGTGTGAATGACTTCTGACTTTTTTAAAATTAATATCCAATAATACTGATTGTATTTATATTTTTCACACATAATTATGTAATTGATTTATCCTTAATCTAAGGATACCGTCTTTATAAGGGATTTAATCTCAATTTACATTCCATCGATAATCCATTGTTTTTATGCACCAATTCACTTTTATATGGTGTATATATTTTCTTTTGGAATATTATATCATTAATACCTTTATTATAATGATTTTATAAAGTTTTTATTAAATTTTATTCCACAATTATTTTTATCCAAGCAACTCTCATTTGGTTAAGAACTCCTTAACTAAAATATTGTTTAAAGATTTATTCTTCTAAATCATTCTCATTAATTTCAATGCTTTAAAAATGATTTTATGGATTTATTTATATGGACATTATTTTTTTAAATGTTAATTCCTTTAAAAGATTCAATGTGGTATGTGACACTTCAATTCAAAAATCTATTTATTAAATTGTTTTGATAATGGTTTGATAAATCTTTGATTATATCTATATCTTGAAATGATATATTGTGATTGGAATTTGAAAATTTTATATTTCCTTTATGATTATGTTATGTGTTATTATTATGTTACGGTTCTTGGGAATTTTTTACGTATACGGGTGGTTCCATGATAAACCTTGGGCGGGTGGGCCTGAGATAACTCTCCAATTCATTGGGTAAAGTGATGGAGGTAAACATTAATGTTTCTCCTAATAGATTTAGGGAATATACTATGATGGGTATTCCAAATGTAACTCCCTACGTAGCTGTGAAAGCTACAATGTATGTTTTTTATGTATTCTATAATTTACAATTATGATTTATGATTTATGTGTGTTATTCATAAATCTTATGATTTCACGAGTTATGTTATGATTGAAATGTATGGATCATTCATTTGTATTTATTATTGGAATAAAGTTTTCCTTATTTATTTTATAACCCTTACCGGGATTTCTATGCTCATCCCATGTTTTTGAAATGTTTTCTATAGGACTTAAAGATGATTAGGGTCAAGGATGTGATCAAGGAAAAGTCATGATGTCTAAACATGGAACTAGACATGTTCCTTTTTAAGAGTTTTTATTTTACGAAAAAATGGATACTGAGTTGTAGTGTCTACATGTAATATTCATGTTGTTAGGTAATAGTTATGGCCTAATTCTCAAAAAATATAAACCTGGAAAGATCCTCGATGTGAATTCCTGTAATAATTCATGATTATGTAATGTTTAAGGATGGGTCCTTATCTTTATATACTTAAGGATGCCTCATTGTCTATGTAATTTTCATGGTATTTTCCATCGATGTATGATGAGTATTTTATATGAGTTTCTTAAGAATTGTATGGATTTTTTTTAATGATTTCATAGTTTATGGATCTTCCTTTGTTGATAATTTGGAACACCTAGGTTTTTTCCTTTACTGTTTCATTGAAAAAGAGCTCCTATTTTATTATCATAGATACCATTTCATGGTTCATTGATTTGTAAAAAGAGCTCCTATTTAATTTCTTTTACATCCTTCTTTAAACGCAATGCTGAGTTTAAATAAATCACTATATACTATTAAAATATTACTATTTAATATGAATTTAATTTCATAGCTATTGGATTAGTGTGTATGAATAGTAATTAATAAATTATGAAAAAAATAA